>JAXQQM020091079.1:0-37069 GCA_034641835.2 Pinus albicaulis
AACAAATGTCTTTATTATGAAGTAGAAGGAAGAGTACAACTATTTGATCGATTCAATGTCACTCATCGAGCTTGAGTCCCATCCTCATCACATCCAACATCAACAATCCAACAACATCATAGTACATGCACATGATCCGGATTTATGTGAACGCAATTCAGAATAAACATATAAACATAAAGACAGAGATGCAAATGGAAATAACACTTCATTTCATTAATATCAACGAACCGACTTGCTTATAGACAGAATGGAAATAAAACTAAAGCTAGGCGCCGTGTTATCTCGAGAAGAGATGTGGTGGCTACATGCCCTTAAACTGTGTTACATTGAGGCTCGCAGGCCTATTACAGACATAATGGAAATAGATGAGCTAGGGTACTAGCAGCGTATCCCTAAGAAGAGATGTGGCGGCTACCAGCCCCTGAACTGTGTTACAATGCAGACATGATAGAGATGTGGCGAGCTAGGGCACTGGTCGCACTTATCTCTGAGAAGAGATGTGTCGGCTCCCAGCCCCCTGAACTGTATTACAATATAGGCATGATCAGAACAAGCGAGCTAGGGCACTGGTAGCGCTTATCTCTGAGAAGAGATGTATCGGCTCCCAGCCCCCTGAACTATCTTACAATGAGGCTTGAGGGCCTATTTATTGTTGAGAAACAATGTAGAATCCGAAACGTCCAAAACCCTAACCGTAGGAGATGAAGCGCCAAAACTGTGGGCCCCGTTTGGGTAAATTGGTGGTTCAACTTCCCGGGGACGTAACTTTGGCATCCGATCTCCGTTTGATGCGCTCAATAGCTCGTTAGAAATATCTGTCCGAGGAGTACAACTTTTGAACGAGCAACATCGGTCCATGGACCCATGTTGCTCTCCGTTTTCCCAAAAAACGTCGTTTAGGGCCTCAAAACGGCTCCGGAAGTTTAAGACCCGAAAAACTGCTAAAAATAGTAAGTTGTGCCGAAACTTACAAACTGAAATAACTGATGGTGGGGGTTCAAATGGATTTGATGGGTGGCCACCAATATCCACCTGGATTATTAATGCCCCAAAACGGTTCCGGGTGTGCAGGACCCGAAAACCTGCTATAAATAGTAAGTTGTGCTGAAGCTGAAAAACTGAAAGAATTGATGTTGCGGGTCCAAATGGAATAGGTGGGAGGCCACCGATATCCACCTGGATCTTTTCTCCCTCCTTAGGAAGCAATGGTCTCCATTGCGTTAAGTTCCTCCATGGGGGGGAAAATTTTTCTGAACTTGGTGTTGGATTTAGATGTGCCACCGGTGGGCAGCCATTGAAGGATCTGAAAAAAAAAAAATTGTCCATCATCGCGTTCCTCTGTTTCTCGAGGGCATCCTCGAGCAAGATTTTGATAGGATCTCCTGCTCCCTCGTCTTTCTTTCCTTTCGCCATGGGGGGTCGTCGGGGTTGCGAGGTTGAACTCCTTATACCCTGGCCGCATTGGGGACATGAAGAGAAAAACAGAGAAAGAGCAGACCCGCTCTGATACCACTAATCCGGATTTATGCAGGAACGCAACAGAATACAGATATAACCATAGATACAGAGATGCAGCGGAAATAATGCTTCAATTTATTAATAAACAAATGACTGAAATAAGCTTACAAACATAATGGAAACAAGCTAGGGCGCTGGTAGCGTATCTCTGAGAAGAGATGTAGCGTACGCAGGCCTCTGAACTGTGTTACATTGAGGCTCGCAGGCCTATTACAAACATAATAGAAATAGATGAGCTATGGTACTGGCAGTGTATCCCTGAGAAGAGACGTGGCAGCTAGATACCTCTGAACTCGGGGTTGCGGTTGAACTCCTTATGTTTCCCTGGCCGCGTTGGGGATATGAAGAGAAAAACGAGAGAGAAAGAAACGGACCAGCTCCGATACCAATGATCCGGATTTATGCAAGAACGCAGCAGAATAAACATATAACCATAAATATAGAGATGTAGCGGAAATAACACTTCATTTCATTAATATCAAAGAACTGAAATTTGCTTACAGACAGAATGGAAATAAAACTAGCTAGGGCACTGGTAGCGTATCTCTGAGAAGAGATGTAGCGTACGCAGGCCTCTAAACTGTGTTACATTGAGGCTCGCAGGCCTATTACGGACATAATAGAAATAGATGAGCTAGGGTACTGGCAGCGTATCCCTGAGAAGAGATGTGGTGGCTACCAGCCCCTGAACTGTGTTACAATACAGACATAATGGAGATGCGGCGAGCTAGGGCACTGGTCGCGCTTATCTCTGAGAAGAGATGTGTCGGCTCCCAGCCCCCTGAACTGTATTACAATATAGGCATGATCAGAACAAGCGAGCTAGGGCACTGGTAGCGCTTATCCCTGAGAAGAGATGTATCGGCTCCCAGCCCCCTGAACTGTATTACAATGAGGCTCGAGGGCCTATTTATTGTTGAGAAACAATGTAGAATCCAAAACGTCCAAAACCCTAACCGTAGGAGATGAAGCGCCAAAATTGTGGGCCCCGTTTGGGTAAATTGGTGGTTCAACTTCCCGGGGACGTAACTTTGGCATCCGATCTCCGTTTGACGCGCTCAATAGCTCGTTAGAAAGATCTATCCGAGGAGTACAACTTTTGAATGAGCAACATGAGCAACATGGGTCGTTTAGGGCCTCAAAACGGCTCCGGAAGTTTAAGACCCGAAAAAGCATAAAAATAATAAGTTATGCCAGAAACTTACAAATTTGAAATAAGCGATGGTGGGGGGTTCAAATGGACTCGATGGGTGGCCATAAATACCACTGAGATTATTAATGCCCCAAAACGGCTCGGGTGTGGCATGACAGAAAACTGCTATAAATAGTAAAATTGTCTTGACTAAAAAATGAAAAAATTGATCTTTGCGGGTCCAAATGGAATAGGTGGAGGCCACGATATCCCTGGATCGGCACAACACCTTCAAGAGTTGATATCTCACCATCATAACTCTACGTAAAAAAAATTCTTTCTCCCTTGTGCACTATTTTAAGTGCTCTATTTATAAGTAGATGAAGGTAGTTTGACATAAATGAATCATTTAATGGCTTTCCTAAAAATGGATGAAGAGATTTCCTTGTTCATGGGAATAGGAGTATAAGAGGTTTAATGACTTCATGGATTCCAAATTCGAGGATATCAGATGAGGTGAGAGCTAGAATAACTTCTAGAAGTCACTAGAAGTTAGGGATATTCCCGAAATCAAATGAAAAAATCACTCGTATTCTACCAATGCACTCCAAAGTGGGCATAGATCCTCTGCAATGAAACCTTGCATGGGAGTAGATGCTCTACAAAGAAGTTACAACTTACTAGGGGTGCATTGATGGCTTGATAGGGCACTTCAACTGACATCTAAGCAGTGAAACTTTCATGAAGGAATACCATCAATGTGATGACTTGTTTAGGGCATGTAGCAACCAATTTAGAATATGATAGACCCTAATGAATACTAATATATGTTTTGGGATGATGCCCAAATCAACCTGTAACAACAGCAGAGAATACTTCATGTTATCACCCTAGTAATCAGGAAAATTTTAAGGAGGGAAAATTATCTTGAAGTTTAAAAAATTGACGAATCTCACTAGTCCCTAATATGCAAACTATAAAATGTTTATTGATGTATTTGTAAAATTATTCAAATTTATAAGGATATTTTATATACTATCTATATAATGTTGGCGATTTTTAACATAAAATAATTTTATATTGTAAAATTTGGGCGAATCATTTTTATAAAAAAATGGAAATTAGCGAATAATTTTTTTGGAAAAACCATTGAAAATTAGCCCACCTGCGAATATTAGCCCCTAAATTTTTCCATGCTAGTAATTCTTAGGTCGTGGGATTTTGGTTTATAGTTAAAGAAAACCAGGGGTAACCAAGAACCTCTTTTAGAATTCAGGATCTAGCCTTCTGAGTTCTGGAGAGGGATCTCTCCTTAAGATTTAGCTTTGTTTTGGTAATGGATTTTAGGCTAGCTATGAGTGGACAATTTGGTTTGATTTTTTGAATGTTGGTAGGAATAAAGGACTACAAGGGAAACCATAGAAATATCTACCTAACCATTGGGCAATGGAGTCAAATTTATAGCAAACAAGACTAGAAAACTAAGGTCAAAAGAACAAATATACTAAGGGCAAGATAGATGATCTTCAGGGGGTTTAAAAAGTCTATTTTGATGAAGTGGTATGATCTGGACTAAGGGCACTTAAGAATCCTTAGATCACAGAAAAGGAAGAGGGAAATTGAGGTCAAATGAGACTAAAGAGCAATTAAGAATTCTAAAATCTGGAAATCAACAGAAATCATAAACATGAAAACTAGTAAAAACAGAGAGCTTTTTACACTGATTATGTAATAAATTTCCTAGTTATTCATTTAAGATAGAAAATAACACAAGATGTATACATGAAACTTAAAGAAATAAAAAATGAAAACTGGAAGATACAATACTCATCTGATTAGCACGAGGATCATTAGTTATGATGTCTATTTGCTTCAGTTTCTAGCCTGCTGCTTCAACTTAACTCACATAAAATCCCAATGTTTCAAAAAAAAGTCTATAGTAGTCTTGATAATTTTATTCCACACCAAAAATACTTCAAAGAGTGAAGTATTTATACAAATTCTAAACTAGCATATCTTGAAAAAATATCAAGATTGGTTCACAAATATCTCTAACTGTTTTACATAAATAGAACTTAAGTAAAGGACACTCAAGACTAATGCATCTATTTGTCACTATTTTTTATGGATAGGTGATGAATAAGAGGATAATTCAAATTTCATCCAACTCTTAGTTGATGATGAGGCATCCAAGTCACTAACTGCTTCCTTTCTTTGTGCATTCTGCTCCAGCAATTTTGCAAACTTAAGGTCCAATTATATATTTGTATTTCTCAATCCGAAATAGATATGTAAAAAATGAAAGAGGTTATTGTAGATAAATATGTTGGTGAGATAAAACTCCTTCAATTTCCTAAAATTCCTCTCCAGATTTTCACAATAGGCTCTGCAACAATATGCGTAAAATCGAGTTTTACAGAGTCTGAAAAATAGCCTGTAAAGTGTGCATGTATATCTCCGTCTGAAATAACTGTGCAAAAATTTAGATAGGTTTTTGTAGTTGGGTATCTTAGGAACAAAATTCTCCTTCATTTTTTTATGATGTACTTCTTATTGGCCACAATATTCTCTGCAAAATGATAACTTAACAGGAATTTTCTGCAAAAAGTGCTCTCAAATATTGTTTAATATTTCCCAATCCATAATGGTTGTTAGAAAAGTGAGAGATTTTTTTGTATATGGCCCTCTTAAGAACATAAACCTCCTTTAGTTTTCCAAAATTCATCTTGGATTGGTCACAATAGTTTTTGAAAAAAAATGGCTTAAACATGAATTTCTGCAAAAAATGTTCCTTCTTGTTGTGTTTTTATCTTTTCACCTTTTTGTTCTTTTAAATGTTTTACTTTCACTTTGGATAAAATTCATTGTTGGTGAAAGTATTTTCATCTCTTTTACCTGATACACTTTAACCACTGATACTCTTTGACTGTTATGTTTTCAGTGTCATTGTGAATTCTGATTTCACTTTTACCATTCACTGTGCAAAATTCATCATTTTTCTCTCTCTCTAACTTTATTTTATTTTTTATTTGTATACAAACTGTTTGTTGAATGAAGCTATTGAGTTAAAATCCGAGAATTTGGAGCAAACAATTTTGTCAACTAGTATTGAAATTGTTGGCCCAAATCCATACTCTGATAATAACCTGCAAAAATCAAACAAATTCTTAATGAAATCCAGGTTTGCAGGGAGGTGTTTGAAGGTTTTTTGAAAGTCTTGTGGAATGGGATCTGTCTCTGGAGGTTTAACTATGTTTTTTAGGCATTCTTAGGCTTAATTCTGTAAGATTAGATTTTTTACAAGAGTAATTTACTTTCACAGAGGGATAATTGAGCAAATCTGGCTAAGGATAATCTCTTTTGAGTTTTCTTTGCTCAAACTAGGCTTATGAGAGATGAAAACTGGGCTAAGACAGGAAACAGGGTTTCTTGAATGGTACAAATGTGGAAAAGAAGTCTTTTAATCAATCTATGTTCGGAATTTGTTTTCAAAAAGAGACTGCAAAATGAGGATTTTTGGCTTTAAAGGGGTTTACAGATGAATTCAAGATTCTTAATTCGCAGGTATTTTGATGCTTTGAGAGGGTTTCTGAAACTTCTGTGGTCAAATTTGGACTTCTGTTGATTGGTTGGAGCCGAAACAATGTGTTTTGTTATGTCGACAGGGTATCTTCAATTTAAACTGGATTTTTGACAGTGGTAAAGTTCAGCTTCGGGGCTTATACATTGGTCAATATAGGCTCGAAATTCTTTTAAAACAGTCGGGGCGGGAGTTAAATCAGTAGGGAATGCAACAAAACAATATAACAATGATATCTTAAAGTTTAACCTTAAAAAATCATCATATCCGGTATTAATTACAAGTTAAACTCAAATGGCAGGAGTGGTTTTTGCATTGAAGGCGAAACAATTAGTGGTTATCGCATTGCTCCTGAGAAATAAGTAGTTTTTAGCTTTAACAATGCGATCCAATATAATTAGGACACGTAGAGGGCGGTGGTTTCACAAAATATCTTTTTTCGCAAAATTTTTGGGCAACTTTCCCCGATCACTTTAGAAATGCGATATGGGATCCACACCTTCGGATGTGGTGGAGTGGAGCGAATGACTAAGATGTGTCGGGAATATGTGGGGAAATAATATGGGACTAGGTACTATAATCTGTGCCGCTGATTTGGTAAGGGGAGATCAACGGTTTAAATTTGATCCGATAGGAAATGGTGGAGGCGGGGAAGGATTTATCAGATTTAGTTGGGATCGTCGGATTAAAGGGATTAAGATGATTGGAGGGTCAGGAATGAAATGCGAGGAGGCTTTTTTTTATGTTTAATGAAATTTATGTATATAAAAGGATTTTATACATGGAATGGATGGGTTATTATATTAACCGGGGTTTAATCTTGTGGTAGGAGAAAATGTATTGGGAAAATGGGATAAGGTTAAAGCTTTTACCATGGGTAAAGCATATGAAGGGAAAGATGAATACACTTCCTTTTCTTCGCTATTCTATATACACATTGTGTAAATAAATAGCGCATTTGCAATATTATTTTTATTATATAGTTTCAGATTTTTCAAAGGTCTAAAACTATAGGGAAGAGGGGAAATATTTTTATGGGTAGTTTTGTGTCAAAGGGGTAACTTCGGGATGTTTTTCAACATGTGCTTAATATCTTTGACACAAAAGTGTATATTAAATGGGTTTTTGGGATATTAAATAAAAGGAAACTATATTAATAGGACTAGGATAATTGATAGGGAGTTAATAAAATATGTTAGGTGTTAATATGAAAAGGAAAAAGTGAATACTCAAAACATACCATTATAACCAAGAAAAGTGAAGATCAAAGCAAAACTTGCATTTATGATAATTTCATCACTTCTACTTAGGATAAAATGTCATTTTGAGGGTTTTATACTTCATAAGATGTAGGAAGTTAATCAAATGGGGATTAGAGCATCATTAAGTAAAAAATGAGGTTTTTACTTATGATTTTTCCTGGTAAATGAATGCATGAATGGAAAATGATGTGATTTGTGGGATTAATATAGACATTTAACATTTTCAACTAATCAGTCATAGAGCCTTGGGTCCGGTCCCAACAGAAGTCAAGGAAATGCCTTGAGCCTTTCTGACTGATAGTTTATAATGATAAATGGCTATGGGGAAGGGAAGTTAGTTATTTGCAGCCCTAGTGAATAATATTTACAATGATGCTTCTCACCTTCTTCTACCTACCCAATTTTAACTGCTAACATTTTTTCTTCCATTTTGATTAGGTGCATTTGAGCTAGCAACCTTTACAACATTTATTCTTTCTGAAAGCAATAAAACTATCTAATTCTACACTTATTTCATCCAGGAATCCAGATTAAATTGTTGGATTCACTTATTCTCTACCTAACTACTGAATTGTCATGATTAAACTGTATGACAATTCTTTATTCTCTATCTACAACAAGTGAAATTGAAACATGACAAGTCAAGATTAAACTGTTTAACTCATCATGGATTATGGCATTTATTGACACTCTGCCATAATCAACTGCAAAAGGTAAAAGTAGTGGCATTTATACTTGCACACTTTCATGTTTTATTCATCTTTTTCTTTTGGGGTCTATTATTTTTTCTAAGTCCTTTGATTGTTCTTTTAGGACTTTTTACCCTCTTTTTGATTTTTTGATTTTTTACAAAATATGGGAATACAACTTGCAGAAGGCAGTGTATATACATATTTACAAGATTACCATCAGTCAAGTAAAAATTATGAATCCTATATTTATAGGTCACTAACACTTTGGACAAGCAACGAGTTAAGGTCAAGGTCAATTCTTTTATTTGGATCAGATTTAATGAAGTGCGAAATATACAAGAATATGATATATATATATATATATATATATATATATATATATATATATATATATATATATATATATATATATATATATATATGTAGTGAAGTACAATTTTGTCGGGAATTGTGCAGTGATATTATAAGCGAAAGAAGATCGTAAAGAATAAGTAACAAGGTCTTGGAAGCATCCATAGGTCAAGGGTTTGAATCTTGGTCATGGTACTTGTCATTTGAGAATCTATAAGAAAAATTTCTCGTGGATTTTTCTCTCCAAGAGGGAGAGGTTTTTGCCTTGGCTCTAGGTGCCTAATTTGTGTGTCTCGTGTATTTTGATAATTGACTTGATGAAAGATTAAATAAGCTAAAGAAGAAAACACATAAGTGTCTCAAGTAAGCTCACAAGTAATTATCAAGAAGAGAATTTGAATTAATAACCAGCCCTCTAAATTGTCAACATGGTATCAGAGCTAAGGTGTTGAACTCAAGGGCTACTTGAAAAAGAGACACTCCAGGAAGCAAAAATCAAAGTTTGGGTGAAAAGTCAAATCAATTTGCAAGGAAGACTCTCAAGACATTTTTGAAAAAGATCATCATCTCATTCAAAGGATCAACTTTTTAAGAAAAATAATCTTTACCATCAAGGATCCAATATCACCTATATTGAAGATTTCTATCTTAGAAGAAGCTCCTAATTTCTTCATCATCATCAAGGAAGCTGCAAGCCACTCTACTCAAGTAAGTATCTATGACCTTACTTAAATCTGTCAATATGACTTATTGTAAAGAGAGCAACAAGTTGGTTGGGTCATCAAAATTTAGTGCATGGAAGAAGAGGACAGATTTGAATTTAATTGAAGAGGAAGTTATGGACTACGTCGAAGGATCGACAACTCCACCACCAAAAGAAGATGATCCAGCTCATGGAAATTACATGAAGGGAAAAATCAGAGCCCAAAGGATTCTCATAGAATCCATTAAGGACTAACTCATTCCTTATGTATCAGAACAAAAGTCTGCTAAAGAAATATATAAGAAATTGGTGGAGATATTCTCTGTGAGTACTCTAGGTGAAGCAATCCCTTTGAGAAAAGAACTATAAAAAATGAAATTTTCAAGGGAATAAAGAATCACTCCATACTCTATGAGGATTTATGAAATAAGAGATCAACTACAGGAATTGGGAGAAGTAATGCCTGACATTGAAATGCCTGCAGTGGTTTTGAATGCTCTACCAGAGGAAAGGGGAAAATTCACTTCAAGTTTATATGGGAAGAAAGAAGCCACACCATTCCATGATTTATTGTCTCTATGTAAAATAGAGGAAAAAACACTTCAATCCAAAGCTGATATAGGACCATGTAAAGGGAATCAAGCCTTTTCATCCATTTCTAGGAAGAAAGGAAGATTCGGAAAATTTGGTCCTCAAAATAAAAGAAGAAATGTGGACAAAGTGTGATGCTTTGAATGTAATGAACTTGGGAATTATAAAATATATTTTCCTAAATCTAAAAATAACAAGAGAAAAGGGGACGAAGCCCATATCTTAGATATGAATGAAGAACCTGATGCAAATAAATCTAATAAAGAAGAAGCGGGGGATCTATACTATGATTGAGATCATCTTCTCCTTTAAGTGATTTATGTTGGTTGTAAAATAGTATAATAGGAAGCTATGTATATTTATGGCATCATGATAAAAGCATGGTAGGATCTCTTGGTGAAATATATCTAGGAAAAACCTCTCTGATAACATTACTAATGGAAGGTATTCATCAAAGATACAGGGTCATCATGGAAATAGAACTCTGGAATGTGATGACATATTGATGGAGAAGGTCAAGGGAATGAAGCTATTAATTTTAAAAAAACTGCTACAGGATGACTTGAGGGAGAAAGGTATGAGGTGTATATATATTTATATGCTGACACTGGATGTTGTGAAGTAATGTCATATGGTTGCAGGTAATGGAATTATATATTTATAAGTATGATCTATGGAGGAGAATCTCTCACAATGCACTAAAAAATGAAATCAACATAATATATCCTCATGTGGAATATGAGGTGGTTGTATATGGACAAGGAATTGTAAATTGGAAGTTACTGGGAAGGAAGATGTGCAAAAAGGAATAGGTCATGAAGTACAAAAATGTCAAGAGGCAATTATCATCCGGAAGCCAAGAAGATGTGACTAGGAAATCTCTTTGGAGGATATGTAGACTTTGACAGAAGTCCGGTAAAAAAGAAGGCCCTTGAAAAAGCATATATTTAGGAGATGTGTCAATCTGAATAGAGGAAGTAGATGCTTACAAGAAGATGTCTGTAGTATTCCTAAATTTTCACATGATAATTGGAATATTAGAGTTCTTAATTTTCTTAATTAATTAAGTAAATAAAAGGGTGGAGGGACCCATAAGCCTCAAAGATGAATAAGATCCACTTTTTGATGTGTGAATGTGGATTAATTAAAAATAGATCTACATAATGGAGTAGTGGAACAACTACTAATGAGAAAGGAGTAGAGATCATGTCTCATTAATGAGAAAGGTCATAGAGGTTGATGTAGTCAAATGAGATCATGGAGGGAATATAATGTAAGATCATAGAGAATTCATGTTGAATTGATGGAGCAATTAGTGAAATTAATGCACAGATTATGGATAGGCTACACATTGCATGTAGACATGATGGAGGACTTGGAGAGACAACACAGTCAAACATGGAGACTTATTTCCACATGCACAACGCAGCTTAGAGGTGGGCTAAGGCATGAGAAGGCTCATAAACTATATAATGGAGATGAAGGAAACATAGAAGGAAAGATTTAGTTTATGATTTTATGATCTATTTAGATTTGGATTTGCCTTTTGATATTCCATGCACTCTTATGTTGTTTAGCTAAGTCTACAGTGTTATAAAGTGCAGGGTGTTCCTGAGCTAGAATACCACCCTTACCCATGGGGAACTTGTGTGCCTACTCTGGGAAGGTATTCTAAGCTTCTATTTCATCATTGGGCATTGGTGACATAGTGTTCCTACTCTCTGCAAAACCTATACCTTCAGTAATTGGGTTATTTCTAAAGATCGGTTTGGGAGGAGGATGTTGTCTTCAGTATTTCAGCTGAAGAACTGGTGAGGGATTTTTCCTATCACCTTGGAATTCAAGATCAGAAATACTAGGGCCTCATTTAGATATGGAATCAGGCAAAAATTTATTTACCTCCTATCAACAACAGTCCCATCAAGGATTGTGTACTACATTGTTGCGAATACAGAGGAGGAAGGAAGTTTCTAGCATTTCATCTAGGAATCCTGTGAGGGATCTTCCCCTCACCTTTCCATCATTGTTTCCATCAACCTGGAGCTTATAGTAGCATATTTCAACAGGAATTGAGTCTCTTCCTCTTGTACAACACAATTTCTCTAGCAGCTGCATATTCAGTTGCTACATCTTGAAGGAGGAGGAAGAAGAGACAAGATCTCAAGTTTCTAGCTTAGAGATCTCAAGGAGGGATCAGCCCTCAAATCTTAGATCTGGTTGTACATCATATTGCAGCCATCATATGATCAGATCTAGCTTCAAATTTGCATCACCCAATAGACTAGTGATCAAACCCCAAGAGGGTAAATTTCCAATCACATAGATCTAGAATTTCCTTTCTGGGTTATCTTGGGTCTCCATCAAATTGGCTAGATCTTGAATATTGACATCATCAGAGCTCCTGAGCTCCATAGATATACATTTCCCTTTTCAGTAGCTATATGGACATCATCAGCAAAAGGGAAAGTGCAGCATTTCTTCCTGTAGCTCTCCAGTTACGTAGTGCTTTTTGTGGCATGCTTTTAGGGTTATTCTAGGCCATCTCTTTGGCTAGAGTACCTATTTTTGTACACTGTTGTAATTGTAATCCATCTCCAAATAATAAAATGGCTCAACTATTATGTATATATATGTGTTGATCATAATATTTATGTACATTTTCTATGTTTCAAATTTTTTTTTTTTTGTATCAATGCATTATTCCATTTTGGAATATTACAGTGCTATCAGAGCATGATCTTTGGCTCAGCTTGTGGACATTTTGACACCATATGAAAAGAAAATAGTAGATATCTAATACAATGGAGGGATTAATTTTTTCCTCATATTTCTTTAAAGCTATGAAGGATCTCTCCAAAGAGATCAATGAAACAAGAAGAGAAAGGCAAAGAGAAACCTCAAGAAGGTTTTAGGATGAAGAAGGTCCTAGTACTTCCTATCAGAAACAAAGAAGACCGGAGAATCATAGATCTCCTCATAGATTTACTATGCCCACCTTCTTTGAAGAAGGTGAATGGTATAGAAATGAAGAAATAAGAGCCCCTGAAAATCATGAGACTCTCAGTCTATATCTTCAAGAGTACCAAGCACAGTCTAGAGCATTAAATGAAAATCTAAATCTACAACAATTCTTTGAAATCAAAGAAGAAAGAAGATCCTGTAGAAGCAATAGAAGAAAGGGTCGCAATAGATTCTATTTGCATACATTTGATGGATCTTACTCAATCATTGTTAAGGCTTGGAGGAAAGAGATAGATTCATTCTTCAGGATACATCTTGTAGTTGAAAAAGAGGTTGTTCAGATTGCAACACTTCATCTTCTAGGTGAAGCCAATGATTGGTGGTTTGGTCACATGGAGCATGCAAAGGTGACTAAGTATTCAGATTTCTTTCACAAGTTGAGAAAGAATTTTGATATGAGAAAACCAGAGATATGTTACAAAGAGACATTTCCTAAGGAAACAAAGGATGATGTCATTCTTGTCACTCTGGACAAAGAGTCACTACATTCACCACGATTTGCAAAAGTAACTATATCCAAAGGAGAGACACTTGCATCTTTGCAAGATAATCGTAAGCTCTTGACATATAGAGTCCCATGCATGATTCAGGATATGCAAGAGGAAGAGGAGGTAGATTCCAGCGGTGGTACATTAATAAAATATTAGCCATCACTCTTACCAGCAGTTGGAGAGATAATTGCACCGGAAGAGGAAACTCTTATGTTCTTGCAAGATGTTTTTGAGTATCAATTGATCCAAGCTATGCTTCAATTTCATCTCATATTGTTTCATTACCTCTTATTGAAACCTATGAGCTCAGTAGTGTGCCTTTATTTGAGATAACACATGTTTTTCCTTGCAGATCTATAGTGTTGTTAATAAGCAACAATGAGAAGAAGAGGGCCCATTCCTTATGGGAGTAATCAAATGGAAGCTTAATTCATGAAGGAATGGAGGAGAATATGATAGATGGTAGACATATTGAGATGGGAAATATTTTCCCCTTTCAAGATGACTCTTTCTCAATGAGAATCTCAGAGCTCAAAGAGAAACTTCTACTTGTAGCAGATCTAGAACCTCATTGGTTTTGGAGGACCATTTATGAAAAGAATATCTCATCGAGAGGTCTCATTGGAGGTGCACTTCAACATATCATGGAGTGAAAATTTCTTCATCAGTTTGAGGTGGATGGTATT
This sequence comes from Pinus albicaulis, assembly GCA_034641835.2. Lineage (NCBI taxonomy): Eukaryota > Viridiplantae > Streptophyta > Pinopsida > Pinales > Pinaceae > Pinus > Pinus albicaulis. The sequence goes on from JAXQQM020091079.1 coordinate 14,031, forward strand.
CTACAATGAGAGGATATCATGTTTTTGCAAAACATCATTCATCATTCACATTGGGATGAGTGGGTGAGGATGATAAGCAAGGGGTTGCATGACCACTTGCAGATATATGACATGGGTCAGAAATAATATTGGTTATGTGGTTGCACTTGGGTGAGTTTGGTTACCACCCAAAGGCTCCTATTTATTTGATCCATGCCTTGAATAACACTCATGTAATGAAGAATGAAGCATGGTTGCACTAGCTGCTCTTGGGTGAGTATGGTTACCACCCAATGGTTCATATTTTTCTGATTCATGCCTTACACATCAATGAAATAATGTAGAAGAATAAGGCATTTTTACTTTGTTTGTTGCTGAGAGATTTTGGCCATCACATGACATATCCTATGTCTATGTGTTTTTTATTGTGTATAACTTGGCATGGTAATCTCATGATGTGTAATGATGGGGTTTATTTTTATTGGGATGATGTGACATTCCACATGTTTATCAGTATGCTTTCACTCCATGATGCACATGAGGAGGAGAGAAGGCTGTAAGATCTCTTGTTGCTTTGGTTTCTTTTGGGGGAGTTTGGCTTGACCATATTGCATGATGAAGATGGAGGATGTCAGCAAGAGGCCTTACTCCAATGGTTCCTATTGGGAGAATATGGTTTGAAATATTTGTCTACCCATATGTGTCTATTTATTATTTTTCATAACATTGGAATGATGGTTGGATCCCACAAGGCCAGCAGGGCTAAGAATGAGTGCATGTCAATGCTCAATCTACTTCATAAAGCATGGGATGAAGAGGTGTTTTGTGAGATGGAACTTTTCCTTTATGGAAAGAACCACTTTATATTATGTATCTCATGTATTGATGATCATGTTGGGCGGCTTATGGTTGTCATTTGGTACTTATTGGTGAAATAAGGACATCTAACTACATAGTTGGAGGTCATTATATGCATTCTTAAGGGAAAAATTTATAGCCAAACATGTATAATGCATTGCAGCAAATGGAGGAGGCCTTCCTTATGTGGATGCAATTTGGAGGGGAATAGATGGATTTGCATATAATTTTGTAGTTGCTTGAGGACAAGCAATGTTTTTTCAGGGAGGACTAATATTCCTAAATTTTCACATGATATTTGGAATATTAGAGTTCTTAATTTTTTTAAATAATTAAGTAAATAAAAGGTTGGAGGGACCCATAATCCTCAAAGATGAAAAAGATCCAATTTTTGATGTGTGAATGTGGATTAATTAAACATATATCTACATAATGGAGTAGTGGAGCAGCTACTAATGAGAAAGGAGTAGAGATCATGTCTCATTAATGAGATAGATCATAGAGGTTGAAGCAATCAACTAAGATCACGGAGGGAATCTAATGTAAGATCATAGAGAAATCATGATGAAGTGATGGAGGAAGTAGTGTAATTAATTCACACATTATGGAGAGGGTGCACATTTCATGTAAACATGATGGAGGACCTCGAGAGATAGCGCAGTCAAACATGGAGACTTATGTCCACATGAACAACGTAGCTTAGAGGTGGGCCAAGGCATGAAAAGGCTCATAAACTATATAATGGAGATGAACACAACATAGAAGCAGGCTTTAGCTTATGATTTTATGGTATATTTAGATCTAGAATTGTATTTTGACATTCCATGCACTCTTATGCTATTTATCTATGTCTGCAATGTTGTTTACCACAATGTGTTCCCGAGCGGGAATCCCACCCTTACCCATGGGGGAATTGTGTGCCTACTCTGGGAAGGTATTATGAGCTACTATTTCATCATCAGGCATTGGTTCCATATTTTTCCTACTCTCTATAGAATATATACCTTCAGGAATTGCATTATTTCTAAAGATCAGTTTGGGAGGAGGAGGTTGTCTTTAGTATTTCAGCTCGAGAACGAGTCAGGTATTTTTCCTATCACCTTGGACTTCAATATTAGCAATCATAGGGCCTCATTTTAGATCTATAATCAGGCCAAACATTATTCACCTCCTATTAGCAACAGTCCCATCAAATATTGTGCAGTACATCATTGCAGATCTAGAGGAGGAAGGAATTTTCTAGCATTTCAGCTAGGAATCCTCTGAGGGATCATCCCCTCACCTTTCCATCACTGTTTATATCATCCTGGAGATTATTTCTAAATATTTCATCAGGAATTTAGTCTCTCCCTCTTCTATAGTGCAGTTTCTCCAGTAGCTACATATTCTGTTGCTACATCTTGAAGGAGGAGGAAGAAGAGACAAGATCTCAAGCTTCTAGATTAGAGATCTGAAGGAGAGATTAGCCCTCAAAGATTAGATCTGGTTGTACATCATATTTCAGCCATCATATTATCAGATCTACCTTCAGATCTGCATCACCCAGTAGACCAGGGATCAAACCCCAAGAGGGTAAATTTCCAATCTCATAGATCTAGAATTTCCTTTCTGGTTTATCTTGGGTGTCCATCACATTGGCCAGATCTTGAATATTGGCATCATCAGAGCTCCTGAGCTCCATAGATATGCATTTCCCTTTTTATCAGTTATATGTACATCATCATCAAAAGGAACATCATAGTATTGATTCCTGTAGCTCTCCAGTTATGCAATGCCTGTTGTGGCATGCTTTCAGGGCCATTCTAGGCCATCTCTTTGGCTAGAGTACCTTATTTTTTACATCGTTGTAACTGTAATCCATCTCCAATGAATAAAATGGCTCACATATTATGTCTATATCTGTGTCTATCATAAAATTTATATGCATTTTCTATGTTTCAAATATTTTGTTTTTGTATCAATGCATTATTCCATTTTGGAATATTATAGTGGTATCAGATCATGATCTTTGGCTCAGCTTGTGGACATTTTGACAACATATGAAAATCAAATATTAGAGATCTAATATAATGGAGGGATTAAGCTTTGCCTCATATTTCTTTAGATATATTAAGGATCTCTCCAAAGAGATCAATGAAACAAGAAGAGAAAGGCAAAGAGAAACCTCAAGAAGGTTTCAGGATGAAGAAGGTCCGAGTGCTTCTTATCGGCAACAAAGAAGACCGGAGTATCATAGATCTCCTCATATATCTACTATGCCCACTTTATTTGAAGAAGGTTAATGGTATAGAAATGAAGAAAGAATATAACCTGAAACTCATGAGACTCTCAGTCTATTTCTTGAAGAGTACCAAGCACAATTTAGAGCATTCAAGGAGAATCTAACTCTCCAACAATTCTTCAAACTCAAAGAAGAAAGAAGATCCTATAGAGACAATAGAAGAAAGAGGCACAATAAATTTTATTTTCCTACATTTGATGGATATTCCTCAAGCACTATTAAGGCTTGGAGGAAAGAGTTAGATTCATTCTTCAGGCTACATCCTATAGCTGAAAAAGAGGTTGTTCAGATTGCAGCACTTCATCTTCTAGGTGAAGCCAATGATTGGTGGTTTGGTCACATGGATCATGCAAAGGTGACTAAGTATTCAGATTTCTTTCAAAAGTTTTGAAATAATTTTGATATGAGAAAACCATATATATGTTATAAAGAGACATTTCCTAAGAAAACAAATGAGGATGTCATTCTTTCCACTTTGGACAAAGAGCCACTACATTCACCACCAGTTGCAGAAGTACTTGTATCCAGAGGAGAGGCACTTTCATATTTGCAAGATAGTCTTATGCTCTTGACATATAGAGTCACATGCATGATTTAGGAGATGCATGAGAAAGAGGAGGTAGATTCCAACACTGGTACATTGATATAATATCAACCATCACTCGTACCAGCATTTGGAGAGATCATTGCACCAGAAGAGGAATATCTTGTGTTATTGAAAGATGTTTATGAGTATCATTTGATCCAAGCTATGCATCCAATTTCATCTCATATTGTTTTAGTACCTCTTATTGAAACCTATGGGGACATGCCATTAGGGCTAATGCATGACCAAGGGTTAGAACAACATGATAAGTTGGAGCAACATCATATCACTGCGCAGAGGACCCTTGATCTAACCAAGGAAGGAAGGAATAACCATCCTATTTTTTCATTGATGGATTACATTCAGCCCTTTGGGTTGAAGAGTAGAGTTTCAAAATATGGGATCAGTATGATCCTGTGTGCAATGGTTGGCTATGAGTTTAGCATTGTGCCTTGCTTTGAGACAACACATGTTTTACCTTCCAGATCTACAACGTTGTTAATAAGCAGCAGTGAGAAGAAGAGGACCAATTCCTTATGGGAGAAATCAAATGGAGGCTTCACTCATGAGACAATGGAGGAGAAGATGATAGACATAGAAATCTTGAGATGGGTAATATTTTCCCCTTTCTAGATGTCTCTTTCTCATTGAGAATCTCAAAGCTCAAATATAAACTTCTATCTGTAGCAAATCCATAACCTCATTTGTTTTGGAGGGCCATTGATGAAAGAAGATCTCATGGAGAGGTCCCATTGGAGGTTCACTTCAACATATCATGGAGTGAAAATTTCTTCATTAGTTTGAGGCGGATGGTATTCTACGATGGGAGAATACTATGTTTTTGCAAAATATCATTCATCATCCACTTTTGGATGAATGGGTGAGGATGATAAGAAAGGGGTTGCATGACCACTTGCAGATACATGAAATGGACCAACAAGAAGCTTGGTTATGCTGGTTTCTCTTGGGTGAGTTTGGTTACTACCCAAAGGCTCCTATTTCTTTGATCCATGACTTGAATAACACTCATGTAATGAATAATGAGGCATGGTTGTGTTGGCTGCTCTTGGGTGAGTAGGTTACTAGCCAATTTCTCATATTTTTTTGATTCATGCCTTGCACATAAATGAAAGAATGCAGAAGAAGAAGGCATGTTTACTTTGGTTGTTTTCGACAGACTTTGGCCATCACATGACATCTCATATGTCTATGTGTTTTGTATTGTGTAAAACTTGGCATGGTACTATCATGATGTGTATTGATGGTGTTTGCTTATATTGGGCTGATGTGACATTCCACAAGATTATCAGTATGTTTTTACTCCATGATGCACATGAGGAGGTGAAAAGGCAGAAATATCTCTTGTTGCTTTGGTTTCTTTTGGGGGAGTTTGGCTTGTCCACCTTGCATGGTGGAGATGGAGGATGGCAGCAAGAGGCCCTACTCTGCTGGTTAATATTGGGAGAATATGGTTCGACATATTTGTCTACCCATATATCTCTATTTCTTCTTTTGCATAATGTTGGAATGATGCTCGAATCCAACAAGGCCAACAGGGCTAAAGATGAGGGCATGTCAATGCTCAATATACGTTAAAAACATGGGATGAAGAAATGATTTGTGAGACGGTACTTTTCCTTTGTGGGAAGAACCACTTTAATTTATGTATGTCATGTATTGATGATGATGTTGGACATCATATGGTTGTCACTTGGCACTTCTTGGAGAAAGGAGGACATCTAACTATACAGTTGGAGGCCATTCTATGCATTCTTAAGAGACAACTTTGGAACCAAACATGCATAACACATTGCAGAAAATGGAGGAGCCCTTCCTTATGTGGATGCCATTTGGAGGGGAATAGATGCATTTGCATCTACTTTTGCAGTTGCTTGAGGACAAGCAACATTTTTCTGGGGAGGACTGTAATATTCACAATTTTTCACATGATATTTGGAATATTAGAGTTCTTAATTTTCTTAATTAATTAAGTAAATAAAAGGGTGGAGGGACCCATAATCCTCAAGGATGAATAAGATCCACTTTTTATGTGTGAATGTGGATTAATCAAGCATAGATCTACATAATGGAGTAGTGGAGAAGCTACTAATGTGAATGGAGTGGAGATCATGTCTCATTAATGAGATAGATCATGGAGGTTGAAGTAGTCAACTGAGATCATGGAAAGAATATAATGTAAGATCATAGAGCATTCAAGATGAAGTGATGGAGGAAGTAGTGAATTTAATGTACACATGATGGAGAGGGTTCACATTGTATGTAGACATGATGGAGGACTTGGAGAAATGACACGATGCAAAAAATAGAGCTTATTTCACATGCATCACGATTTTATAGGTCGGCCAAGGAATGGGAAGGATCATAAACTATATAATGGAGATGAAGGAAATATAGAAGATAGGTTTTATTTTATGATTTTATGATGTGTTTGGATCTGGAGTTGTCTTTTGACATTCCATGCACTTTTATGTTGCTTAGCTAAGTCTGCAGTGCTGTTTAGCATAGGGTGTTTCTGAGCAAGACTCCCACCCTTACCCACGAGGGACTTGTGTGCCTACTCTAGGAAGGTATTCTAAACTACTATTTCATCATTAAGCATTGGTTCCATAGTGTTCCTACTCTCTACATAACATATACCTTCAGGAATTGCTTTATTTCTTAATATCAGTTTGGGATGAGGAGGTTGTCTTCAGTATTTCAGCTGGAGAACCAGTGAGTGATTTTTCCTATCACCTTGGAATTCAATATCAGTATTCCCAGGGCCTCATTTCAGATCTGGCACTAGGAAAAACTTTATTTACCTCCTATCACCAGCAGTCCCATCAAGGATTGTGTAGTCCATCATTGCAGATCAGAGAAAAAAGGAAGTTTCTAGAATTTCAGCTAGGAATCATGTGAGGGATCATCCCCCCACCTTTCCACCACTATTTCCATCAGCCTGGAGCTTATTGCAGCATATTTCATTAGGAATTGAGTCTCTCCCTCTTGTACAGTGCAATTTCTCTAGCATCTACATATTCAGTTGCTGCATCTTGAAGGAGGAAGAAGAGACAAGATCTCAAGCTTCTAGCTTGGAGATTTGAAGGAGGGATCAACCCTCAAATATTAGATCTGGTTATACATGATATTTTAGACATAATATGATTAGATCTACCTTCAGATCTACATCACCCAGCAAACTAGGGATCAAACTCCAAGAGGGTAAATTTCCAATCTCATAGATATAGAACTTCCTTTCTGGGTTATCTTGGGTGTCCATCACATTGGTCAGATCTTGAATCTTGGCATAATCAGAGCTCTTGAGCTCCACAGATCTACATTTCCCTATTCAGCAACTATATGTACATCATCAGCAAAAGTGACAATGCAATATTGCTTCCTGTATCTCTCCAGTTACGCAGTGCTTGTTGTGGCATGCTTTCAGGGTCATTCAAGGCAATCTCTTTCGCTAGAGTACCTTATTTTGTACACTATTGTAACTTTAATCCATCTCCAATGAATAAAATGACTCACCTATTTTTTCTATATCTGTGTTGATAATAATATTTATGTACATTTTCTGTGTTTCAATTATTGTGTTTGTGTATGAATACATTATTCCATTTTGGAATATTACAATTTCATGGTGAAAGATCATCACTGAGCTAACTTTTGATTTAAAAATTCATATGTATTTGTTTATCTAGATAATTTAATGCAGGGATTTCAATCATATGGAAGGATATAAGATCCTTGGAGATGATTTGAAGGAAAGAAAAATGGCATAAAAGTGGACCAGATGAGAAATACCGATGAATCACTTTCTGATGGTTGACATGACTCGTGACTGAAAGTGATGGATGTTATGTTCCCTATAAAGCCAAAAGTTGAAGATTCCTCAATATCAAAATCCATGACATCGAGGGGAGGAATTCTTCATGAGTGGTTGGGTATCTCACTATTGCTGCTGTAGGACCCTGGTTGAGAAGGAGCCTGGTGGTAAGTTTCTTACTTGGAAGAAACTTGAAGTATGTCCTTCCTGAGTTGAGAGGGAGTGATGTATGTGATTATCTAATACATGTACCATGCACTAGACCAGGACTAACAACCTTAAGTCTTAGTGAAGGACATGTGGAGAGAATGTATAGACACATCATTCTGGTCTTCATCTAGAAGACAGAATGGAGGATTGGGTAATCATATAGAATTAGATACTCTTTGAGAATGAGATAGGGAATTCAAGATAAGAGTAGTCGAGGACTGATATTATTTGAGGGTTATCTACCCAAGAGAAGAATAGTCCAAGAAGGTCATAATCTGGGAACACCTGGGTGGAGTATGTACCTTGGAGAGACAATGAATATGGCGTCTATAAGTCATGTGTCTCTCCAGCATTGTAGCTCATTGTCTCATTGAGAGATGGGGTTGTTATTCAAGGCCTTGCAGTAGGAAAATCTTGGTTGATATGATGCTATGCAAATGTGATTACCAATCTAATTCTTCTTATTATATTCTTCGGTTTGAAAGTGACCATGTACATGTATGAATACCTCCCTAGTTAAGAGGGAGTGTTGAAAAGTGTAAATAGGATCGGTCTTCATATTGACTATGTAATTATGAAAATAAGTCAAAGATAATAAAATGTATTGTTGCACTTTCTTCATGGGTTTCATGAGCAAGAATTTTACTATAGGTTAATAGAATTCTTATTGATGTCTATTTAGGGTTTGTCTTATGTTTATAAATGTAAATATATTCATGTTTATGAAGATCATTTTCATCATTAAAAGCTCCAAGACCTTTTCATGAACCTTGTAAAATAAAGGCTCTAACATCCCTCAAGGTAGCTCTACTTCAAATTCTAGAAAAGATGTAATAAATTTGGCACTATATGCAGTGAGAATTCAGCCTCATAACAGTCATGTCGACTCCAAAATAGTCACATCAGTTCACAAAATCAGGTCGACTTATATACAGGGGAAAACAACTATATTTACCCTTGTAGACTTCGTAGAAAACCCATAATTTTTTTGGTCATATTTGAGGTTCAGTGCGGATATTTTAGATGAGTTTTAGTGTGGTTTTTGGACATGCTTCAGAGCGTGTTTTGGACAAGTTTTAGGACTAAATAAGATACATATATCTATGAGATTTTTTAGTGTAATAGGTGATGCAGTCTAATAGAAATAAGTGTGGACTATTCCGGAAAAGAAGTGTGGATTTATGAGTGTATAAAGTGTGAAGTTAGAAGGTATTGCAGTGCGGATTGAAGTACGGTTTGAAGTGTGAACTACAGTACGATGTTTAGAGAGAATTAAAGTGTAGATAAAAGAGTAGTAGATTGTGGATAGTTCTGGTATGACAATAGAGAATACTTTGGACCAGCACTGAGTTAAGGTCAAGGTCAATTTTTTTATTTGGATCAGAGTTAATGAAGTGCGAATATATACAATGTTCTGATATATATATCCAATGAAGTGTAGTTTTGTCTTTGGAATTTTATAGTGATATTATAGCGAAAGAAGATCATCAAAGAAGAAGTAACAAGGTCTTGGAAGCATCCATAGCTCAAGGGTCCGAGTCTTGGTCATGGTACTTGTCATTTGAAAATCTATAAGAAGAATTTCTCGTGGGTTTTCCACTCCAAGAGGGAGAGGGTTTTTCCCTCACTCTAGGAGCCTAATTTGTGTGTCTTGTGTTTTTTTATAATTGACTTGATGAAATATTAAATAAGCTAAAAAATAAAATACATAATCAAGCTCACAAATAATTATCAAGAAGATAATTTTAATTAATCTCTAGCCCTCCAAATTCTTAATAGGCTAGACCTTCCCCACAGAACAAAAATGCTCCTTAGTTTATGATTTCTTGGAATGGATGAGATTAGTTGTTTTGATTCCATGGATATCTTTAGAATTCTACTTTAGATCTCTTTTTGTAGGTTAGAGTAGATTTTCTTTACAAATTCAAGCCATATTTTCCATTTTCTTTATCATGAATTTATCCATTTCTATTGCATGAATAGGTAGTTTTCTTGTAGGTAAAAGTATCAAAGCTAAGGAGAACATCACCAGCAACTTCAGCTTCATCTCTCACCCATCATCAACCCTCTAATCATCAAAATCACCAACAGCCCTATTTTTGGATTTTACATCCCTGCACTGTCAGCAAACCCTAGGACTGCAAGACAAGAATCCCAAGAGGTTATGAGCTTGGCCAAGGGGTGGGCCACCTTCCACCCATCCAAATACACCTTTACTCCATATTCCCTACCCTTTTTCCACCTATTTTTGGCCTCTAATATCCCTCAAACCATTTCCTGTAGCAATTCAGGACTTTCATGTAGCACTACAGGAAACCTGTAGCATCACTTGAAATTGTACCTATGGGCCCCTCCTTAAGCTCATAAACCACCATCACCATCCTCTAGACCTGCAAAAACCACTCATACACCTCTAACCTTGCCCCCATGTGTTCAAGCCTTCCATGAGCCACCTTAGCACTTTCTTATCCTAGTTGCAAAACAACACATTTTCAAGCATAGTTAGATCATGAGCAGTTGCATGATTAAAAGCATGATAGATAGAGAAAAGGGTAAGTAGAGTTTTTTTAGCCATTTTTCCTAGAAAAGTGTGATTATATTAGTTTCATCTATGCCATTTCAATTTAGCAATTTACTTCATGCCAGATGCCTTGGTTGCTTTTCAATTCTTGTCATAGTCTAATAAGTAGATTTATTTCATTGCATAATAGTTTGGTGTACTTGTTTGATTTAATGTATTTTTTTACTTATTGATAGTGTCATGGATTTGAATCATTGTAGCCCTAGGCATAATTTCATAAGTGTTACATACTTCATCTACAAACCCTAGAAGTAGCACCCTTTCGTAAAGCTCAGAAGAGGATGACATTAGTAGAATGCATCTGTTGTGTATATAGCATTGTCACCTCCAAGTTTTTATGAACCCAGAGTTGATCAAGTAAAGTAGGGAAGCCTCTGGGAATTTCAGCTTTCTTGGTGCAATACCAGGGCTCACCAAATATCGTTTCTACATCTGCAACAAGGGAATCCAGAGGCTCGCACCTCCACCCTCAAAGTAATACCAGGATTCATCTCCTTCCAAGGAAGTCCAGAATCCTCTTCCCAAGTCAAAGTTGCATATAGTTTCTAGCACTACAATCCTATGCCAATTTTCCTCTCAATGAATAGTTATTGGCTCATTGTTCCAGGGTGCACTCCCAATGTGTGTCTAATTTCATCTAGAAATGCTAATGACTAGAACAAATTCATGCTCAATCTTCCCTTCTTTGCTACATAGTCCCTCAGGAAATATTTTCACCCCCTTCAATGTAGTCACACACCTTCCAAGTACCACTGGAACCCCCATCCCTGGCAGTCTATCCCTTGGAAAGACTTCCTCACCTCATAATATACAAAAAACAAGGCATATCCATGCCTCAAAACCATCATATCGGTCATAGCATGCTCATGGAAATAAATGGACACTATTGGGTAGCAGTTTCCCACAATGACCCTTCTCCTGAAGTTCCTTTCCAACATACTATTTCCTTTTTCAATTCCTTTGCTACTGCTGCTAATCCTTGTATTTGGTTTCTACCACCCAAGCTGGGAATTGCATGCTTTCCTTCAAGCACATAATCTCCATTAGATTAAAAATAAATTGAAATAAATCTAAATGATACCTCATTGGTATCTCATAAACAAGGTACACCTCCAATCCTATTTACTTCCTATCACAACAAGTCAAATTAGTTGTTTGATTAAATAATCATATATAAACATATAACGTCCAATAAGCTCAAAACACAACCATCATAAATTAGAATCATGAATCACATGAAATCATCATAAACCATAATCTTAAATCACATGTAACCATCATAAGTCAGAATCATAGATCACATGCATGCTAAAACTAAAATAAAATATTGATACTTTTCCTTCATCAACACTTACTTTTTCCTTTGTTCTTTATGTACACGCACAATATCAGTTTCCACGCCCAACAAGCACCCAGTGCCTTTGCTTCCCTTAAATGATGTACACATGCACACGGTGCACATCACAAAACATACATCCACACATGACATGCAAAACCATACAATACATGCACTTACACCTGACATACAATACATACACCTACACCCAGTGTACCACACAACACAATACATACACCTACACCCATTTTACGACATAATAGATATACGCACACAGAGTAAAATGCAACAAATACACATGTCATGATACCACGACTACACCATGCACATATATAGTATCGCATGCTCGCAAAACAAAATGTATGACATGCACACAATACCACATTTATACCAGTACCATATGCACAATATGTACACAGTACGACCTATACATAGAAATACCTACACAACGTGTACACAACATCACATGTACACGACACCACCTGCACAATGTGTACACAATGCCAGATGTACACCACACCACATGTATAATGTGTACAAAATACTACATCTACACAACATCACATGTACACGACACCACCTGCACAATGTGTACACAACACCAAATTTAAACCACACCACATGTACACGAAACCACATGTAAACAACGCCACATGCACAGCATGTACATGACACCACCTACACATTGCATCACATGTAAAATGTGTACACTACACCCCATGCACACAACACCATATGTACAATATGCACAACAATTCACGCATGACCATGTGTTGCTACAAACATATGTACAATGCACACACAACACCATATGTGCATATATGCATATACAATATGTACGTAGCACCATATGCACACAACACCATATATACAATAGGCATACAACATCACATGTACACAATACTACATATGTGACATGTACACATCACCATAGGTACAATCACTGAATATACAACATGCGCAACGTATACACAACAATAGTACTGCACATGCATAGACCACACATTGAATCCACAAAGAAACCTTGCTTCTAGTGTCTTTCCACTATCCGTGCTTATCCTATCATGTTACAAATCATGATTTTTTCATTTCGATGATGTATCTCTCAATATTAACTGTCCAAAACATAGGCATAGTATAAACACATAATATAGACTCATATCCACATGATACTGACATCATAGGTTTGTTAGGGTTACTCTTCCCACTTGATTCCTCGTAAGACCAAGAACCTCTTCATGCCATTCACCTGCATAAGCAATCATTCCTCCACAAGAATTATCCTTGACAACCTTGTTAGAAAAAAAACATACATACATACATATATACATAGAAATATCAACATAAAACAATCATGACGACTGACAACGCTATCGGACAACAACATACATACATACATATGTACATATATAGACTTCAACATAATCATGATCACAACATAATTACCAGATAGCGTAAGTTCAAGGTTAAAAAAAATCTCTTTATCCATGCACAACATGCATAACATTGAGAACAACAGTTCCAAACATGGGCAAGGCATATAACGCCTCAAATTCATTTACTTTACCTTTCTGGTTATCTTTCTCATGTATGTACTTCCACTGTCCATTTACCACCATGGAACCAACCAGTCAAACCATTTATCATATTATTACCTTTCACTACCCTTATACATGCACCAGACTTGATTTTAGTCTTAAATTACCTATTGTGTACCACAAATCTCTCCTCGAGCTCCATTACTTTCCTCTTTCCCCAACCAATTCCCAATACTATCTAAACATAAAAGAAAAGAACAAGAAAAAACAAGAATAATACCATGAAAAAACAAAAGCAATATGACACTGCAAAAAATTGGCAAAAAATTGGCACGATCATGCACTAGATGCAATTAGACTGCAAACAAATCACAAAAGTCCAAAAGAAAAAGAATAGCAAAAAACACCATGACTCAATCCCCATGGTTCCCAGTGCTTCCCAAGTAAATCTCAACTTGCGCCTTCTTCAATATTTCATAACAGTCTATTTTTCCACGCAATCCCTTGCATCATAATGCCAATAAAAAATAATTGTTATTGCATAAATAAACATAACAACATGCTAGTTACCGTACCTTGTAGTGCCAAGCACGTTGACCTGTAACTGAACACACGTGTCATCCATATGTAGCAAATATCAAAACAACATATCTATCAATTTGAAATCAACTTTTACCAAGAATAACAACCATGTCATAATAAACAATCAACTCACACTCATCTTTCATAATACATAATGCTACAGCTGTCACTTACTTACACTGAAGTACATATCAATTGTCTCAACGCATACATGTTATTACAACCATCATCAAACAAGATCAATTATTCATGCAATCTTACATATACATACTCGTATCATGATATTAATAAAAAATTAAAATGGATTGTAAATGTACCATATTAAATAGATCAACTGCGTGACATGATCAAACACTTAAACACCAAATAGACAACATAATCAAATATTAAATCACCAAGAAAAGGACATAAGAAAACTCATACCTTAATTTATCTCAGGGGAGGTTATCTTGTTTGCACAATAGATCTATATTAGCATGATATAGCTTCACAACACATCAAATCAAACATAAATAAGGTCATGATGTCCATGACAATGACTAGATAACATGTCCACATCATAAACTCATAACAATTTTCATTCATGAATAACAATCACATATGCACATTTGGTCTAGATTAGAACAACACAACATCACAAATATATTGGATCATACCTGAATATCGTAACCATAACCATTTTGATAGGCCAATCTATATTAACATGGTACATATAACATCAATATATTAATGCAATAAACCTAATCATAAAGTTAGCTAACATATAAAAACAGCAAGTTAACATATAGCATACTTATCACCAATCATATAACATAATCATCAAGTTAACTAACGTAAATAAACAACAAAAATGCATATAACAACACACTACTATCATTCATGACTACTCAACACACCTGAATATAACCACTCTAATCCACTAGCATCTACCATGCATGTAACCACAACAACAATAAAATGACAACATGTATATAACCCTAATGCATATAATGATCTATTAACTAACATACATGCATGACAAACATACAATACATGTATGAAGATCTACTCTTAACCCAAATTCTAGTGTTGCAACTTCACTTTGGTCATCTTCATCTCCTACTCTATCTCAACCAACACATCAACATCATAACATATCAAAAACATCATGATGACCTAAAATTCCTACAATTACCTCATGGAAAACAACCTTAACCATGACAATGCATGCATAACAACATATATACACTGACATGCATAAAATATGCATAAATGACATGCACTCATGATGATCACATCCAACCACAACACCATCAACTTCCACATGGCAGTGCCACTGCAACTATGACCAACGCCATACATATGCAACAAACACATAGTCCATAAACGTACATAACACATGAAATTGAAATGTATGCATGACCAACACATCGCCATCCAATCCAAGGTGTGACCCATGCTATGATACCACTCTGTGGTACTAGATATGACCTATAGAGAGTGCAACTGCTCTGATACCACTCTTTGGTATCAGATATGACCCAAAGAGAGCACAACCTGCTTTGACATCACTATTTGGTATCCAATATGACCCAAATAGAGCACAAACCACCCTAATCATAGTTTGTGGTATCATATATGACTCAAAGGGAGTGCAACCATGCTCTGATACCCCTCTATAACACCCTCATCCCACTTCTACCAAAGTAACAGACTAACAGAGGTAAATATGCGACGAGAGGCCACTATAATGGGATTCAAACTCCTAGGTGCCTTATGGAAGTGGAATCAATGGAAACACATCAAAAATAACTTCCACATCAAAAATAAAACTCCCAGGAGCTATGTGTAATATTCCTAAATTAGAATACTGCTAATTGGAATATTAATTTTTTATTTTTCTTCTTAGTTAGAATAATAAGAGGGTATGGAGACCCATATATATCCTTATTAGGAATAAAAACACTCCTAATGTGAAAGTAGGTTATCTAAAAGTTGGATTGAAGACATTTATGTGTGAAAAGGGGATGGAGCATGTAGACTGGGTAAACTTTGACCAAATCAAACGTTGGTATGGAAGGAGTGGCATTCAATAAGGGACAACACAGTTTTGGAGGGAGACTCCATGCATGGAAGTAGTGGCTTTAATGAGTGGGGCCCAAGGTGAAGAAGAATATAAGGAAGGGGATGGCATCCATTATGGTCATGATTGGATTATTATTTTTTTTATGGTCTATCAAGACTTGTGGCTCTCTTCAATTGTTTAGCTAAGATTGTAGTGTTGTTTAGCACAAGGGTGTTCCTGAGCAGGAATCCCACCTTCATCCTCGGGGGACTTTGAGTGCCTACTCAGGAGAACTATTTGCACTACATCTCCACATTCTAGCATAAGGCCAAGCTTCATCTTTCCTCAACAGCACAGTTTCTGCTTAGTGTTGTGTTGTGTTGCAGGTTGCAGTAGTGGAGGATTGTATTGGGTGATTTCTGAGCTATATTTTCAGTGGAGGAAGGTTTCCTTCCATTGGGAAGCCAAAAAAGGAAGCCCTTGAGTTTTATTGCTACATTTTGCACCAAGCCAAGGTGATATTATCCCCTACAGCACAATTTCAGTCTGGATCTGCGTTATTTTAAGGAGGAGTTGCAGGGGTGGTTTCAGTATATGATTTGGGAGGTGATTTCTTCAGTGGAGGGGACATCCTTTCATCCAGAGGATCTATTAGAGAAGAAATACTTATTTCTACATAAGCTTCAGCTATATATTCTCATTCATTTTTTTGGAGCAAACCTTCATCCCTAGGGTTGCAGCTCACATTGTGTATTTTGTGAATTTTCCGGAAACCCTCTTGGGTTGTCTTGGAAGGATGATATAGAACCTAGATCTACATGTATAGAATCTATTGAGGCATATATCATTGTTTTTATATAATTGTATGATCTCCAGCTGTAGCATCTCTCTGGCATTTTTATTGTAGGATAATCTCATATTTGGGAGTGATTGTTTATGGGAGGCTTGTTTCCTCATATCATATGATTTGTGTCTCACTATTTTTTATTTATTTTATGTTCTTATACTTAATGTAATGGCTCCATATTGGTCTCCATTGCTGAGATGATTTACATTGCTATTTCTAGTTTTTCATTCAAATATTGCTTCTTCCCCATTTGGGAATATTACACTGGTATCAAAGCATAATCTTGGCTCAAAATGTGGATCTCAGCCACTATGCTATTAGGAGAATAAGAAGAAGGATAAAGGGATCAGAATGATGGAAGGAATCAATTTTATCTTATCTCTTTTAGGATCTACGAGGGACCTCACAGAGGAGGTCATGCAAAGAAGAATGGATAAAATAAATGAAACCATAATAGGGTTTCAACATGAGGAAGGTCCATGCACTTTCTATCAGCAGAATAAAGAACCGGTCTTGCATAGAGCTCCAAATAAATATGCTATGCCCTTTTCTTTTGAAGAAGAAGATAAAATGCATGGATATGGAGGAAACTTATATCGTGAGATTCTAATTGAATATCTTGCAGAATACAAATCTCAATCAAGAGCTTTTAAGGAGAATCTAACTCTCCGACAGTTTATTGAGATCAAAGAAGAGAGGAGACCTTGCCGCTATATAAGGATAAAGTACAATATATTTTTATTGTATACATTTGACGGGTCATCCATATGCACAGCAAGGGCTTCGGAAATGAAGTTGGATGCATTCTTCATTCTACATCCAGCAGTAGAAAGAGAAGTTGTTGAGATTGCAACGCTGAACCTTGAGGGTGAAGAAAACATTTGATGGTTTAGCCATTTGATTCATGCAAGAGTGACTACATATGTAGATTTTACTCAAAGGCTAATCAAGAAGTTTGAAAAGAATAAATCAGAGGAGAAGAAACTTCCACCACCACTTGCTGCAGGAGCACTTGCATCAGGAGAAGGAACACTTGCACCTTTGCAAAGTGGTCTTGATCTCTTGACATTTAGATTCCCATGCATTATTCAGGAGATGCATGAGGAGGAGGAGAAGACTTATACCAATGCTAGTGCAACCATAGAAGAGTAGCCATCATCACCATCAGTTAGGGAAGTCATAACACCAGTGGGAGGAAATCTTGTAGCAATACAAGATGTTCCAAATAAAAACCAATGTATGCAAATGTTTCCACCTTCTATTATTTCATCACATCTTATGGAAGGTTGTGGGAACATGCCATTGCATGACCTAGGATCAAAACACACTGCTGACTTGGAGTAGAAGACTATCTCTGCACAGAGGACCCTTGATAAGATCAAGGAGGAGATATACATTCATCCTAGTATGTCATTAATGAGATGCACACAACTCTTGGGGTTGGAGTGTATATTTTTGGAGGATAGGGTGAGTATTTTCCTAAACAATCCAATGCAGAACTATATGTTCAACATTGTGCATGAGCATGAAACCACAGATACACCATCATGGAGATCAGCAATGCTATCATTTAGCAGCAGTGATGATTTGGGGGCCCAACCATTATTGGAGCATTCCAATGACCATTCTACATGTAGAGCAGGGAATAGGCACATTTTTTATGAGAGGCATCTTATCTCCCATTATTATGATGCATATTTCTTGATGAGAACTTCATAGCTCAATGAGAAGATTTTTCCTTCAGTATAATTGGATCCTTATGGATTCAACATGGTCATTGATGAGTGGTCTTCATATGGAGATCTCCAGGAGATTTCATTTCAACATCCCATGAAATGCAAAGAAAGTAATCTGATTTGGGAGGATGGTATTGTCCATTGGAGGAATACCCATTGGCAGCATGATAGTATACACTCACCATTGGTTGGATGGGTGATGTTGATGAGCAAGAGGCTAGACAACAACTTGCATATCTATGACATAGGGCAACAGGAGGAAAGGCTGCACTGGATACTCTTGAAAGAGTTTGGTCAGTATGTGACTTGGCATGGGACTTGGCATGAAATTTTCACCATGTGGCAGCAAGGATTTTGGTTTCAATGGGGTGATGTGACACTTTTCATGTCAATCATCATGTTTTCACTCCATGGCCTATATGATGGATATGTGAGGAGGAAGCAAGAGCTATTGTTTCTTTGCTTACTCTTGAGAGAGTATGGGCTGATTTTCTCCCATACATTGCACTATGATTCAGAAGTGGTGGGTGGAAACATCTACTACCAGGATATGATCTTCTTGACTTGGACCTCTAAGCACAAGAAGAAGGATTGGCATGTAGCACATGGGTATTTTCTCTCTAGTCACACTAATTTCATGAGGACATACCGTACTATCATGGAGTGATTCACTTGGGAAGGAATTAAAGAGGAGAAGCACCATCACATAAGGATATGCATGGATTGTTTGGGGAAGGGACATAACTCTTTGATAGAGTTAACAAAGCCACTTACTTACTCATTGGGAATGAGAAGAGGTTCATCTATGAGCCACTTCACCAAATTTTTCAAGGTACATGTTAAGGATTGTGTTTATGCGAATCATGATTCAATTACCATGTGCTTGTATCTTTTTGCCATCCATGTACAGGTTATTACTCCAATATGGGGCATTCTTTCTTATATACCTAATGATCCATTTGGGGACATAAGCAGTGATGGTAATGGCCCCTCCCTAGGGGGTGTTGGGGAGATGATATCTATTTTAGAGTGTGATCAATGTGCACCTCACATCATAGACCTTCTCCAAGAATGTGAGAGGATTGGGGTAGCAAGAAAGTGGTTGGGAAACCACTCATCATATCCTATTCTGAGGTAGTTTGGAGTAAAATTGTGCTAGTTGCATTTGAGGGATAATTATCCTTCTCCAGTTTTATATGTGGTAGCTAGTATAGCTCTAATTATGATCCCATATTCTGATGATGTCCTTATCATTGTTATGGGCACGGTTGGAGAGATGACACATGGATTGGATGTTCTTATTAGAGATGATATTATCCACATTACCTATGTTTCATATTTCATGGAGAGCATTAGACCATCCATGATTTCTACATTGTATATCTTGTTTCCTTATGGGATGAGCCATTTGGGTAACTTGAGCACTTGGAAGGTGCCTCTCATGAGCAGATGGGAGGGTTTTTTCTATGAATTAGCATTCGAGAGGGTGATTCATTTTTTATGGATGATAGCTTGGATATTGGAGCTCCATATGGGAATGAAGGTTCCCCACATTTTCATGTTTTGTCCTTGCAGTTTCTTGGGGACAAGCAATATATGAGAGGGAGGATTGTAATATTCCTAAATTAGCATATAACTAATTGGAATATTACACTAAAAGAAATAAAGGACATCGGGTGAGGGTCATGGTTGTGACGGACCTTTAAGGTCTGCCACCAATGTCACATATGGTGACGGTCCTTAAAAAAGTGTCACTGTAAGTGTATATAGTGATGGTCCTTTAAGGTTCGTCACCAAAGCCATTTTAAATGACACTTTTGGTGAGGTTCGTTAAAGGCCCATCACTAATTCTCTCTTTGGTGACACTTCTAGTGACGAACTTTTAATGACCCTCACCAATTCTCTTTTTTTACTTTTGGTGACGGTCAAAGAATGTTTGTCATCATTGATCATTCCAAAGAGTTTTTGATGACACTATGTGATTTTTAATATATATTTTTTTCAAAAGATAATGATTTAAGACCATTATTGTGGAGTATTTTTTATAATATGTCCATAGTGGTTAGAGTCAGTCAATTTGTTAAGAAGTAATTAGTGTGTATCATTTCCCTCAAGTAATGACTAGTCGAATAGAGTGCTCCTATGAGTCAACACATCATTCATATATATTAAGGTATTATCTAGAAAATTCCATTTAGATCAAGTTCCACTAGTGTGTCTAGGAAATATATTATTTAATACTTAATCAAAATCTATCAATTCTATTAATGAGAAATACCTAACACTCCTCAAAAAATTGGGCACACCTTAAATTAATGCTTTGGCACACACTAACATTTCTTAGCACGTCACATGTCTTGGAAAATATTTGTACCTATAAGAACATCTTGTCATGACATTGATGCCAAAACACATGGTTGCATGCGCTAGCACAACATAAAACTCTCCTAGCATGTGTTGGCATGCATGTAGTCCCTAGCATGCCCTGGAACACCTTGGTTGCATGCATTGACATACATTAGCACTTGGCACACAATGCCATTTGGCATGTATTGGGACCTATTATTAGTGTGCCTAGCATGCCCCTTTTGAAAAATATAAAGTCTCAACTTATTAACCCTCTTATGTGTTCATTTCCTTACATTTTAGCTTGGTTCTTCATTTTGTTTCATTGACACTTCTTGACACATATTGACATACCCTGACACCCTGCACATCCTTAGCACCTGACATGTATTAGCATATCTTGGCACTATTTGGCACATATAATTAGCACACCCTGGAACTCCCTAGCCCACTTTGGCACATCCTAACATGCCTTGATATTCCCTATCATGCCTTACCAATGCTTATCATACCTTGTCACTCCCTCCTTGGCATGAAAACTAGAACTCATTAACACTAGTCCCTGGCACACGTTCCTCATATTCATTAAATTCCATGAATTTTGACCTAGTGCTCCCTCAATGTTTTGTCTTAGTACTCCTTAACACTCCTCAACATGTGTTAGAACTCTCTATCACACCTTAGCACTCTTCAACATGCCCTTTCACTTCATAACATGCATAACACTCCCTGACACATATTGGCACCTGGCACGTGTTGGTGCTTGGAAATTATTTGCATGTATGGAATACGTTGAGATGCCTTGGTATGCTATGGCATGGCTTAATATTAAATTTATTTGAGATCAATTGTTGTAAAGTATATGAGAAGCAAAAAAGGAATACTTGGAACTTATAATACACTAAGACTTTGCACTTGGCACCTATTGTCACCTAGTGTTGGTGTGCCTAACATGCCCCTCTTGGAAAAGGTAAATTCATGACTTATTAACCCTCTTATGTGTTCATTTCATTGTAGTTTAAGTTGTTTCTCCCTTTTGTTGCCTTAACAGTCCCTGGCACACAATGACACACCCTTTCACATCTTAGCATGCCTTATCACTTGACACATCTTAACATGTTTGACATGCCTTCGCATTATCTGGCACATATTAACATTCCCTAGCACGCCTTAGAACTCATGTCCTCACAGCTAGCCTTTACAATTTTTCATGACTTGGGAACCCAATTTAGTCCTTGGACATTACAGTTCATGTGACAATATTGGCCTGCTTCAACCACAAAAAATTGACCAATTGCACCTACTACAAGTAGATTGTGCCTTGTTCACCTAAGAACTACCTATAACTCATCTTATGCCACTCATGTCCAAGCTCAACTTTTCCCACTTAAATATTTACAAAGACAAGGATCACATGATCAAGCCATGGCCATAAAACAACTAAGCAACACAACTTACATAGGAAATATTTCACATGTATGTTCAATTCATATAAACAATAGAACATTAACTGAGAGTTTGCAAGAACCATAATATGCACAAGGCACACAAGATATAAGATGACATAAGCTGAGTGACCCAAAACTTATACACAACAATGTACAATATGCAATTATCTAGACTAGTTTAAATCATGAACATGTAGCCAAAGTGTGGCACATCTCATATTAAGAAATGGCTAAAGGCAAAACAATGTTGTGCCTAGCACAAAGTGATCTCCCTTTGTCTAAAACTATTATGTCGAGCCCCATATAACAACCGTAGGCTTGCCTCCTATAAATCCTATTTTGAACTTCTCCTAACAAACTTTGTCCTTAGCACACTTGAATTCACTAGCACTCCCTGGCACACACTCTTATTCGTTCCTTTCCATGCATTTTTAGCTATTTATCCCTTGATATGCCCTGACACTTCCTAACACTCTAGTTCAGCATGCATTGACATTTTCTGACATGTGTTATCGTGCCTTTTCATTACTTTGCATGCACTTACCCTCCCTAGATATCATGCCTCACATCTACCCTTACTAAAATTGCAACTTGGGAGCCCAACCAAGCCCTCACTTGACTACAAGAGCTTGAAAAAGTTACAGTTACTACAACTAGACTATGTTATTGAATTGTGTAGCTTGGGAGGTACTCCACAAGCCTAGTGAGATGGGTTTGTGTGATTTTGGTCACAAAAGGCTTTGTGGGAAAAGAAACCAACACATGATTAATATATACTAAGGTATTATCTAGAAAAATCCATTTAGATCAAGTTGCACTAGTGCTTGTAGGAAAT
>JAXQQM020074463.1:0-128104 GCA_034641835.2 Pinus albicaulis
TTGGGTGCAATCATAAATATTCAACAATTGATGAAGCAAATTCAAACTCCGGACACTTCTTGTCATGTATTCAAACTTGTTGGATGATAGATTGATCCTTGAATGAGGTTGAGTCCTATATATAGGCTTCTCACCCATGCTAGTATGTCGACTTGACATTGTTCCTAGGCCAACATGTCTTCTTGATAGGTCAACTTGCTTCTTTGGAGGGTCGACTTGATTGTAGCACATAGACAAGGTCTTGGAGGGTCTTTTGACTCTAACTTTGACTCAAATAATTTTATCTACAATATGTAGGATGCCCAAGAAGGGTCTTTCATACATGACAATGACTTTCTTGACTTATAGACTCGATGACAAGTCCTAGAAGCTCTCAATGGGAGCTTGACCTATAAAATAAATTTCCTTGAGCATGAAACTCATGCCTCAACAACAATAAATTTATTTTTCTCATTACATCAAATACATAAAATCATGATTACATATGTCACTATGAAGACCGAACCTAGTTACATATTTCAACACAAACTGGCTACATCAAAAAGGAGGATGATAACCCTCCTGCAACCAGTCCAGGTGCATGAATTTGCTTCATCAATTGTCAAGTGTTTACAGAGAGTGCATTGCTCTAGTTTCTATCGTCTTTTTAAGTAGGGTCGTTTCAAAGTTATCTCAATCAGTAGCCCATTTTCTTGGGATTTTTGCTATCAAAGATCTATAACAGTCCTTAAATAAGATAAATATGAGTATTCCTGTGAGTAAATGTAGTACAAAAAGTTATGACAGATATTTTAGGGTCATGAGAGCTCCATTGCTTATTAAGAACACAATGCATTTTTTGTGATGGAGTCAGATTGATTGGTTGAACGGACTCAAATTGGTTTGGCAGTGCTAGTGACAGGGAGAGTACTTTCGAGTAGTGTTTCTCGTTGGGCTCAGCAGTTGTGTCATGGTTTAGCAGGAAACCGAGGTAAGTGGCATTGAGCAATGTAGAGGCAAAGTATATGGTAGCTAGTCAGGCAAGTTGCAAGGCATTGTGGCTTCACAAGATGCTATTTGGGTTATTTGGTTAGAGGCTGAGACCAACTACAATATACTATGATAATCAAAGTTGTATTAATCTCTGAGAATCCAGTATTTCATGACCGGCCAAAGCATATCGAGATCATGTATCACTTCATCAGACACTGGGTTTAGAGGGGAGTTGTGACGCTTGAGTATATATCCATTGATGAACAAGTAGCAGACATTCTCACCAAGTCATTGCCAAGGGGCAAGCATGTATTCTTCAGAGACAGGATGGAAGTGTTGAGAAACACCTTCCTCGGTAAGAGGGAGTGTTGAAAATAGTACCAAGGAGGTGTTTCCTAGGCATTTCTCATTTTGGCCTAGGGAGACACATAAATCACCTTTTGTCTAAGTGATTTTATGAGTTTATTAATATCAAGGGGGCTAATGTACTTTTTAAGTGGAGATGTATTAGGTTCTTTAAGTTATTAAAGTTACTTTATGTGAAAAAGTACCAAGTACACTTTTCTTATTAAAATGACTTATGTTTTAAAAGTCATTTTATTAGAAAAAGTGACCATGGTACTAAAACATCAAAAAGTACTAACGAGGCTTATTAATAGAAAGGGGGACCACATGAGGAGGGGTCAAGTAGGGGGCTAATCTCCACCCTTGATCTAAATGGTTTGAGATTAAATCTCAACCATTAGATCTTAGGGATAGGGTTCCTATCTTGTGAAGAAAACAAGAGGGAGGAAAAAGGAGAAAGAGGCTCATTATTCTCATGAGAACATTGAGGAGAGGAGCAAGGAGAAAGGAGGAGAAGCTTTGAGGAATTTCTATGGCAGAAAACAAGGAACCATTCCTACAGCAGTTCGAACTTCCTACCAGGGGCGAGTTTAAGTCTTCAAGGGAAGCTCGAACATCAAGGACAAGAGCAGAGATATCAGCTGCTACAGTTCTGGGTTGTTTTAAGGGTTAGATCCAGCGAATAGAGGCCGTGTTCATACTCTCAGACAGCCACATTCACTACCAAAATTTCGAGGTCTGTCAGCATACAAATTGGGCCTGCTAACATAAATTTCTGGGAGCTTCCTGAGAGCTTTAAGGGTCTGTTCCTTCAGTGATAAAATCCGAGATTTAAGGCAGAAGAGGGTCAGAGCTTGTGTGCTTTATCACCTGAGTTTACGACCATTTGTAGCAGGCAAAGTAGCTCAAATCCTGTGCAAGAGGAGACAATCAAAGGTTCAATTCCTGTGTATAACAAGGGGTGTGACTGAGGCAGAGTTTTAGAGAAACCAGTGACTGTTATGTAGCTCAAATCCCTGTTCAAGAGGAGCAGTTCAGATATCAGTTCTTCACTGGACAGAGAGATGACTCTGTGAAGTATTATTAGTCTATTGCTCCAGTGTAAAGAGGACATCTGAAAAGCTACAAAAGGGAAGAGATAAGTAAATCTCTTATTGTTATTTTGTTGTAAAAATTTCCCTCAAAAGCAAAGTAAAACTCCTCCTTAGAAGACTGGTTTTCCCCAACAGTGGGGTTTTTCAGGGTCAAGTTGACCAAAATACTTGTGTCAAAATTTGTGCGCTTGCTATTTTTCTAGTATCAGTTGTACAAAAAGAAATAGTACAAGCACTCTTTAAATGTTTCAAATGAATGCATGAAAATTAATATCAGCATGTCAAAACATGTGGATTGGGCTTGAAAAAGACTTGCAAAGTTTGTAAACTGGGTAAGGGTGCAGATCATTTAATTTTCTACAGTATATGTGTGTGTGTGCGTGCACGCTCTAGACCATCTCAGGAAGATTATTTAAAAATCAAAAAATATTATTTTATTCTTGCAAAAATTTAGTAAACAATCAAATTACCTTTTAAATGAAATAAAATATGTATACACACACACACATTAGATTACCGAAAAACAGAAAATTACTTCCACAATATTTGTGCTTAGATTGTAAGTGTGTGTTGGCACAATTGACAGAAAAAAAGAATATTACACATAAATTCTTTCAATTGTAGCAGAAATACTAAAATGTCAACCCTAAATATTTCTTGAGAAATTTGATGCTGCAAAAAAATCTCAGAGCCCTACTATTACTGAAATTCAATGCTTTGAAAATTTAAATCTTAAGTTATAACCTGATGATTTACATGCATGCTCAAAGCGATGGAGTAAATTTTGACGGACTGAACAAGTTTAAATTTACTAATGGCGCCATCAGCAGTACCCAATGTAGCATAAAACGCAAGCAAGACATGCACAACAGATATGTACATAACGTAGTCGTAAATAATAACGTAATAGAAATTAATTGATTTCTTACAGGGAGGCATGGCATTATAAATACACCTTCGAAGGAATAAGCATGTTGAAATAATGTCTTTTGGGATAAAGCCAACTTGATGCATTATATATGTTATTGTAATATATATTTATTACACCCACTGTGTATATGGTTCTGTAAAACTCTATATGGTATTGTATATCGCAG
The DNA here is from genome assembly GCA_034641835.2 of Pinus albicaulis. Lineage (NCBI taxonomy): Eukaryota > Viridiplantae > Streptophyta > Pinopsida > Pinales > Pinaceae > Pinus > Pinus albicaulis. The sequence goes on from JAXQQM020074463.1 coordinate 3,509, forward strand.
ATCTGCTTTATACTGCTTAAATTCACACTTATGACCGGGTCCTGAAAAAACCTCTTCCTGCTTTTGGTGTCACTTTAATGCTGATCAGTGCAAGGCTAACGAATTTCATCATCATGAGAGATGGTCATTGCCTTCTACGTGCACTCTAAATGATGACCTCTCATTCATACATTTCTATTTTTTGATTAAGAATCAGTGTCTCAGTAGTGTCAAGTATATCATGAAACATCATAATATTTATAGGCCTGGGCAGATAGTTATGGGATCCATCCATAACAGACAATCTCCCACAATTTGAATGTGCATTCTGGTAGCTTAGATAGGCATGTCCTTTTTTCCAAGGAAAAACCTTGCAGGGAAACCCAAGAGATGCTTCCCCATATTTATGGATGGCATCCCAAGTAAAGCTGTCAGCATAGATAGTGCACCTCACCCAGGGGGGTTCAAACCAGGCACATGCCACTATCACAGAACTAACCAAATGCCCACAAACATTGGCATCAATCTTTTGAGCTGACCCTTAGGTCTCAAATAGGCACACCTGTATGCCTATTCCCTAAAATCACTGGAACAAACAAAAGCCCTCAATACTTGCAGAAACGCAACCATTACTGAGCTTTATTTATGCAACGCATGGTGCCCTTTTCATTGAAAAGTTAATCAAGGCTTTCACACTAAGAAAATCTAACTCTCAGTCAACACTCCATTTAACAAAATTTCCTATTTGGAAGGAGTGATGATCAATCGTTTGAGCTAACCCCTTGGACTCTCAAATAGGCACACCCGTATGCCTATTCCCTAAAATCACTGGAACAAACAAAAGCCCTCAAAACTTGCAGAAACGACAACCTTACTTGAGCTTTATTTAGGCAACGCATGTTGCCCTTTTCTGTTGACAAGTTAATCAAGGCTTTTCACACTAAGAAAATCTAACTCTCAGTCAACACTCCTGTTGACCACACTTTGTCAACGACCCCATAGCAGTACACCCCCATTTTTTCAAATGGGATTCATCATGTTCGACATATTCGCGCCATTCAGATTCCATCATCAGTCGGCAGTTTTATGAACGATGTAAAGCCATTCTGCATGTTTATGATGTAAATGATCTAAGTAAGACCATCATGTATGTAACAACCTAGGTAAGCCTAGTATGTTGGTGATGATTTCTATCCTAAGAGGTTTTTTTTGTCTCATTGATTTACTTGTGTTTTTCGACACAAGTGATCGGCAAAGTTTTCCCCTCCAGCTTCACCCCAAAGCTAGGGTGGATTTTGTCATCAAGATGCTAAGTGAGTCCTAGTGTTTTCTATCGAGTCTTTGTAAAAGTAGTTTTAGAATAATCCTAGTTAGTTTGCTAGATTATTTTATTACAAGCTTCTTGGTCTACTAGATCATGTTTTGAGTCGCAGAATTGGGTACCTATTTGAGGGCCTATACGAATGGGTATTCCCCCTTCATGTGTCTAAATGTATTTATCTTATGTAAAGAGGGTTGGAAAAAATAATTAAATCCCCTTTGAGTCAATTAATTAATTTTTCTGGCCAAATTAATTAAAAATCCTAAGCCAGAAATTTAATTAACTTTAAGTCCTAGGTGAGTTAAAATTCTTCAAAGGCAAAATTCGTTGGTCCTTAAAAAATGAATTTTAAAGGTCCCAGGCCAAGGGAATATTGAGAATTTCAAGAAATTTTGGATCCTTGGGCCTAGGTGGTTAAGTCAAAGTCAAAATTTTGAGGTAATTAACTCAAAAATATTATTTCTGAGTTAATTAAATGATAAATTCGTTTTTTCTCAAATTTATAATTTCGACGGTCCAAATTAAAAGATGATCAAATATTTTTGACGATCGAGATTATTTTGACATGGATCAACCGAACTAGCCGTTGGAGATTTTATCTTATAAATTAGAGGTCTTTGTTAGTCTTTCAATCATCCGATCTCTGGATCGTGCACTCGCTCTTGAAGCTCTCTTGTAATATTTTCTGGAATAATACAAACGAAGACTTTGGGGTTTTATCTTGATGGTGGTGTTCCTCTTCAACATTTTATGGTAAACTTGTTATTAATATTCTGCTGGTGATTATTCTAATGGATTGTTGATTAATGGCTCTTGTAGAGTAATTTTGGGTAAAGGTATCTTGCTCAGGCTACTGGATCTAAGGTAAAAATATTAATTGGATCGAGCTAACTGTTATCTCTAGCTCATGAAAATTTTATGTTTTATCACTATTTCTCTATTAATCTGACAATTTAACTTTAAGTTTCCAGAAATCTTCAGGGTTTAAAACTGGGCGTTTGGGGAAGTCCTAGCTTGGATCAGCTGATTCCTAGGAGATAAGATCTGAAGAGCCCTCCGGATCTAATTCCCCGGGCTTATCATAAATTTCGTTTTTTGCAGGGTTCTTTATTGGGCTTGTGTCTCTCTTTTAAAATTTTATTTTCTGAATTGTGTTGAACTGTTTTAAATCTGGCCAAGAGGGTTTATGATTTGTAAATTAGCACTGTAAATTTGTAAATATTCTATAGGTTGTAAGGGTTTATTTATTTTTTGTGCATAGTTTTGGATCTGTTCTGGTTTTGCAGGTTTGCAAAGGGGTTTTTAGAATCAAAATTAAAAATAAATAAATAAATAAATAAAATAAAATTAAAGATTCGAGCCAAATCTAACCCCGAGGAACAAGATGGCCTCGGGATCGCTTTCTGAGATACGAGTATAAAAGAGAAGATCTAATGCGTAAATGTGATTCTAAAAAGAGTAACGTTGGAAAATTTCAAAATGCCGGACGATTTTAAATGTTTGAGGTTTTCTTTGCATCCGCGTAAAACGCATGCACAAGACGCCGCCCTTGTCTTGCCTTTCTCCCTTGCCATCCTCTTCGCATACGATCCCTCCTTGTCCGTCGTCCAACCCTTCTCTCCCAATCAAACCATTTATTCATTACGCGCCTTGTCTTCACATCCTCCTCGTCCACGCCCTTAAGCACTCCTCCCCACGACCCACTTTCCTTGTCGTCCCGCCATTAACCCTCCTCTCAACCTTCACCGAACCGCATCCAATCTCCATTCTTCTCTGTCGTCGACTTGATTCTCCTTTTCCAACCGTCGACTCTTCTGCGTCGCGTGCCTCATTCCTCAACCATTTAACCCGCAAAACAAAGCAAATGCATACCATAAAATTCGAACCCTTACGTATATGCGTTAATATTTTTTATCAGTTCATCTTTGTGTAGGAAGGTTTAGTGTTAGGTTTTAGTTTAAATTCGATTTTTGTTGTTTAACTTTTAGTTTTAATTTCGTTAGTCGTAGTTTTAGATTTTATTTTTTTGTTAGATTTTAAATTGTAAAGTTGGGTTAGCGTTAGTTTTAGGTTTTTTTTTTTAATTCGATATTTTTTAACTTTTAGTTTTAATGTTTAGTTTTTAGTTTTTTTTTTTAGATTTTAATTAAAGTTAGTTTTAGTTTTGTTTTAATTTAAATTTAGATTTGAATTCATAGTCTTAGTTTCATTTGTATATACAATTTTTTGGGTTAGTTTTTAGATTTTAAAAATAAAAAATTACAAAATAAAAAACCCAAAATTCTTAAATTTTTGATTAGATTTAGTTGTATATACATTGTTTGGTTTTATTAAAAAGAAAATATAAAATGATAAAAAATTTTGAAAAAAGATCAAAAAAAAAAATTTCAAATTTTTTTAATAAATTGGTTTTGGGCCTAGAATTTGGAATTTCTTTTTATCTAAAGTTTGGCTATATATTTCTGAATTGGAATCATTTTGAATATCATTTAAATTTGGAATTATTGGATATATCTAACATTTAAATTCAATGTTTTTCTCACGATAATATTTTAGTCTCAAAGTTTAAATTGTTCATGCTTAGTTGGGATTGATGGTCGTTTAATGAGCTTTAATTGTGGTTTTGAAATTACTTGAAATTGGTGATTAATTGTTTATAGTTAACTTTGAAATATTTCAAGCAATGATAAATCACATGTCTTTATCGAGGATGGTTAATGCATAATTCTGAGGGTTTTCATCGAATATCATTGTGGTGAATCTGTTTTTATAGCAACAGTTACATATCAGATACTTGACTTTAATTTCATAACGGGATATTTTGACTCCATAAGGCACTGGTTTTAAACTTCTGAATCTAATTGGATCTATAAAATTTCGTAAATCTTAAAAGGTATTTGGTTATCTAGCTGTCTCCTGAATTGGTTGATCTCCAACCAGTTCTCCTTCTTCATTTTCGTTAGGGTCTACCTCCCTTAGCTTGCAAGGAGACGGCTTAGATAGAGAGATTGGGGATCAGGGCAGACAACTCTGGCTCTCCGAGCGTTGTCGCAAAGGTTTGACATTTTGTGCGACAATATTTTAGCGCTATCATTGAGATAGAAGTCATTCTTTGGTCTTAACGACATTTTCTAATCTTCTAATCTTCTTTCGCCATTCATTAGCCTGTCACAAGGGATCACATTTTCTGGCGTCATTTCATGTCTTCATGTCTTCATCTTTTCATCATCTTATCTTTCATCATCTCACTAATCATTTCATCATTTACACCTTTAGCACCTGGACATTTCGGTTGGCTTCTTGTTTGGGTGGCGACTCCACTTATTCATCTATTTACTCCTAGACAAGAATCCCCCCCTGATATCCATCTGCTACTCTCGATTATTTCTTTTGTTTTAGAATTAGTTTCATGTTCAAGTGGCGACTCCAATTCTTTCATTTCTTACAAGAGTTCCTGCTAAGAAGCTCGTTTCTTGAGGACCTTTTGACTATTCCTGAACACGGATCTCTTTCTTAACTTTTAAGTAGGTCATCATGGATGACACCTTTCATGACATGCTAGAAGAGGCCATTTCTAAATTGCCTTTTTTCTCAGGTGGTAATCCATGCATTGCTCTACAGCATCTAAAGATGGTCACTTTTTTTATAAATAAATATTGTCGTCCTTCACAATATAATCATGAAGATGTCAAGATACGTATCTTTGGCTATTCCTTAAAAGATGATGCTATCGATTGGTTTCGAAATTGTCCTGAGGGGTATTGTTTACAAGACATCATCAATGCTTTTAAAGATAAATATATAAAACAAAATGACTCGCCTTGTGCTCCCAGTATTATGCAAAATAATGAAATTGATCTTGTAAAGAACTCAACTATCAGCAGGAGTTTTCCAGACAGTTCTCAGGATGAATCCACTTGTACCACGACAGCACAAATCCATGATAGTGGTGAAGCAGAAACAAATTGTCAAATCAGTGTTGACAACGATAAGCATCTTGTTAACGAATTGATTCAGATGGTTAAAGATATACAGCTAAATCAAGCTCAGGTAATCAAGAATATGAAGGCCAACCAGGCTCAAATCATTAAGAATATGGAACTTAATCAAAAAATAATAATAGCGGATCACGCCAGGGAAATTGGTTCTATGCAGAGCAAGTTATTGGACTTAGAGGAAAATATGACGATCATGGAAGCAAATCATGAGAAGGAGATGAACTGTATGCAAAATTTCTTCAAGGCCATGAAAGCGGATAATGATGAAGCAATAAAAAACATGGAAATTGGTCAGATGTCTCTTCAACACAAATTGTTAACTATTGAAGAGAGTCATGCGAAGGAGATCAGTACTATAAATATTAAGCATTCTAATCAAATGACTGCTATTTTGAATAAGTTGGAAAAAATGGAAAGATCACACGTGCAGAATTTCCAATCCAAGTCAGATTTGTCAACAGATCATAGGCCTAGTTTGCTGAAGCAATTTCCATCTCATCACACGGAGGTCACTTTTCCCATTAAAAAAAAATTAACTACGGTTACAAAGGACGTTAAGAAAGACCAAGCTTATGTGTCACCATTGACAGAGTATATTGAGGATAAGATTGATCACACTCCAGGTTCATTAAATATTTTGTGTAAGCATCTTCAAGATCAGGACAAGAAATCTACAGTGGTCTCATTACTGACATCACAGCCCACTAAGAAGAAGAGAAAAAAGCAGAAAAGAAGTAAGCGACTTGATTCCTCTGATAGCCGAGAGCAGCTTGACATTCGGATAAGACAGAATCCTACCATATGCAAGATTGGACATGGGACATCTGAAAAGTAGCCTACAGATTTGCCTGAAAGCAGGCAAATGCTCAGCATGCACTATATTGAGCACATCTGATGCCACAGGGCATCCTTTGTATTGTATCTCTAACCCTAAACCTTGTTGTTTCAGCATTTCATTTTTGCAGTTAGAGTAGATTTACATTTCATGTTAAATAGAATAATAAATCAAAGAAGAGCTTCTATTTTTCAAGTGCTTAATGTTATATGATGATATTTGGATGGACACTACTTATGTAATTTTGTGTGTTGCTTGGATACAGATTCTGGATTCTCACATTCCTTCATTGAAGCAACGTGTCCCCAAGTAGAGCCAGATGTTGACCACACTTTGTCCACGACCCCATAGCAGTACACCCCCATTTTTTCAAATGGGATTCATCATGTTCGGCGTGTTCGCGTCATTCATATTCCATCATCAGTCGGAAGTTTTATGAACGATGTAAACCCATTCTGCATGTTTATGATGTAAATGATCTAAGTAAGACCATCATGTATGTAACAACCTAGGTAAGCCTAGCATGTTGGTGACGATTTCTATCCTAGGAGGTTTTTTGTCTCACTGATTTGCTTGTGTTTTTCAACACAAGTGATCGGCAGAGTTTTCCCTCCAGCTTCACCCCAAAGCTAGGGTGGATTTTGTCATCAAGATGCTAAGTGAGTCCTAGTGTTTTCTATCGAGTCTTTGTAAAAGTAGTGTGGGAATAATTCTAGCTAATTGGCTAGATTATTTTATTACAAGCTGCTTAGTCTACTAAATCATGTTTTGAGTCGCAGAATTGGGTACCTATTTGAAGGTCTATACGAATGGGTATTCCCCCTTCATGTGTCTAAATGTATTTATCTTATGTAAAGAGGGTTGGAAAAAATAATTAAATCCCCTCTCAGTCAATTAAATAAATTTTCTGGCCAAATTAATAAAAAATCCTAAGCCAGAAATTTAATTAATTTTAAGTCCTAGGTGAGTTAAAATTCTTCAAAGGCAAAATTCGTTGGTCCCTAAAAAATAAATTTTTAAAAGTCCCAGACCAAGGGAATATTGAGAATTTCAAGAAATTTTGGACCCTTGGGCCTAGGTGGTTAAGTCAAAGTCAAATTTTCAGGGAATTAACTCAAAAATAGTATTTTTGAGTTAATTAAAATGGAATTTAATGATAAAATCGTTTTTCCTCAAATTTATAATTTCGATGATCCAGATTAAAAGATGCTCAAATCTTTTCGACGATTGAGATTATTTTGACATGGACCAACCGAACTAGCCATTGGAGATTTTATCTTATAAATTAGACGTCTTTGTCAGTCTTCCAATCATCCGATCTCTGGATCGTGCACTTGCTTTGGAAGCTCTCCTGTAACATTTTCTAGAATAATACAAACGAAGACTTTGGGGTTTTATCTTAATGGTGGTGTTCCTCTTCAGCATTTTATGGTAAACTTGTTCTTAATATTCTGCTGGTGATTATTCTAATGGATTGTTGATTAATGGCTCTTGTAGAGTAATTTTGGGTACAGGTATCTTGCCCAAGCTACTGGATCTAGGGTAAAAATATTAATTGGATTGAGCTAACTGTTATCTCTAGCTCATGAAAATTTTATGTTTTATCACTATTTCTCTATTAATCTGACAGTTTAACTTTAAGTTTGCAGAAATCTTCCGGATTTAAAACTGGGCGTCTGGGGAAGTCCTAGTTTGGACCAGCTGACTCCCAGGGAATAAGATCTGAAGAGCCCTCCGAATCTATTCCCCGAGCTTATCTTAAATTCCGTTTTTGCAGGGATCTTTATTGGGCTTGTGCCTCTCTTTTAAATTATCATTTCTAAATCGTGTTGAAATGGGTTTAAATCTGGCCATGAGGACCTCTGATCTGTAAATTAATATTGTAAATTTGTATATTTTCTCTAGGGTGTAAGGGTTTATAAATTTTTGTGCATAGTTTTGGATCTATTCTGGTTTTTTGCAGGTTCGCAAGGGGTTTTTCAGAAGAAAAAAAAATTAAAAATTAAAAATTAAAAATTAAAAATAAAAATTAAAAATTAAAAAATTAAAATTAAAAATAATTTAAGATCTGAGCCAGATCTAACCCCAGAGAGCAAGATCCGGCCTCAGGATCGCTTTTGCTGGCAGATCTGAGTACAAAAGAGAAGATCTCAGATGCATCTAAATCAGTGATTCTAAAAATCTGAGTAACGTTGGAAAATTTCAAATCTGCTGGACGATTTTAAATGTACTGGGTTTGCTGAGGTTTTCTTTGCATCCGGCATAAAACGTTGCACAAGACGCTGCCCTTGTCTTGCCTTTCTCCTTTTCCATCCTCTTTCTGCATACAATCCCTCCTTGTCCGTCGTCCAGCCCTTCTCTCTGCAATCAAACCATTTATTCATTACGCTGCCTTGTCTTCACATCCTCCTCGTCCGCAGCCTTGAGCACTCCTCTGCCGTCAGCGCACTTTCCTTGCCATCCTGCATTAACCCTCCTCTCCAACCTTCACGAAGCCGCCATCCAATCTCCATTCTTCTCTGTCGTCGACTTCATTCTCCTTTTCCAGTCGTCGGCTCTTCTCTGTCGTCATGCCTCATTCTTCAGCCGCCCAACCTGCAAAACAAAGCAAACGCATACCATAAAATTCGAACCCTCATGTATATGCGTTAATATTTTTTATCGAATTCATCTTTGTGTAGGAAGGTTTAGTGTTAGGTTTTAAATCAATTTCGATTTTTGTTGTTTAACTTTTAGTTTTAATTTCGTTAGTCGTAGTTTTAGATTTTCTTTTTTGTTAGATTTTAAATTGTAAAGTTGGGTTAGCGTTAGTTTTAAGTTTATTTTTAATTCGATATTTTTTAAATTTTAGTTTTAATGTTTAGTTTTTAGTTTTTTTTTTAGATTTTAATTAAAGTTAGTTTTAGTTTAGTTTTAATTTGTTTTTAGTTTTAGATTTAAATTTAGATTTTAAATCCATAGTCTTAGTTTCATTTGTATATACATTTTTTTGGGTTAGCTTTTAGATTTTAAAAATAAAAAATTACAAAATAAAAAATCCAAAATTCTTAACTTTTTGATTAGATTTAGTTGTATATACATTGTTTGGTTTTATTAAAAAGAAAATGATCAAAAAAAAAAATTAATAAATTGGTTTTGGGCCTAGAATTTTGAATTTCTTTTTATCTAAAGTTTGGCTATATTTCTGAATTGGAATCATTTTGAATATCATTTAAATTTGGAATTATTGGATATAACTAACATTTAAATTCGATGTTTTTATCACGATGATATTTTAGTCTTGAAGTTTAAATTGTTCATGCTTAGCTGGGATTGATGGTCGTTTAATGAGCTTTAATTGTGGTTTTGAAATTACTTGAAATTGGTGATTAATTGTTTATAGTTAACTTTGAAATATTTCAAGTAATGATAAATCGCATGTCTTTATCGAGGATGGTTAATGCATAATTCTGAGAGTTTTTCATCGAATATCATTGTGGTGAATCTATTTTTCATAGCAGCAGTTACATATTAGATACTTGACTTTAATTGTATAACGGGATATTTTGACTCCATAAGGCACTGGTTTTAAAGTTTTGAATTTAATTGGATCTATAAAATCTCGTGAATCTTTACAAGTATTTGATTGTCTAGCTGTGTCTCCTGAATTGGTTGATTCTCAACCAGTTCTTTTCCTTCATTTTTGTTAGGGTCTACCTCCCTTAGCTTGCAAGGAGACAGCTTAAATAGAGAGATTGGGGATCAGGGTGACAGCCCCCGATCTGAGCCGTTGTCGCGGTGCCTTGAAATTTTGTGCGACAACAACTCCATTTAACAAAATTTCCAATTTGGAAGGAGTGACATGATCCTAGAACCTATAATAAGGACCTCACCTCACAATGGGAGATTTTTCTGATGAGCAGACACACTAGCATAGCATTGTGCCGCAAACCATTGATATATGAAGCAAACATTGTTAAAAGCATTCTAGTAACAAAACTTGGATAGGACAGAGTAGCATAGTTTATGACTCTTCCACAAGCGCATTCCCCCATTTTTCTTCCATTTAGTATCATTTAATTCTCTGAGCTCATTGAGTAAAATTGGTGGAAATAAAAATTGGGCAGGTCTCCAATATTTTGCCAATCTTGTTGCTATATCCTCTAATCTCTTATGTGGTTCTATTCTGCAAGCTCTCCTCCCTCAGGACAAGGACCAGCCCCTCTTTATATGTTTATAACTTTATTAGCGTATAGGAAGGAATGAGAAGGAGATTTTGGGATAGCTCTCCTATCTCATTGGAAATACATCTCGTTCTCTCCCTCCCTGCACCCCATTTAATTTTAAATTCCCCTTTTCCTCACCATACGTTGCAGGTCCCAGCACTGATAAAAAACTTTTATTTCTGTTGTCATAAATTCTATATGTAGATGCTAATTAAACTGTTACTTCTACACTTTAGATTTCATACTTCAAGGGTCTCCACCCTTCACAATCAACATTATCATAATATTCCTTTACCGTGCACTTAGAAAAGTAACTGTAAATGGTGTGGCTGATATATAGCATTTAACAGATTAAGAAAAAAATCTTGTACCTTAGGATATATTCCATGCGTGTTTGTTGGGCAATTTTTGCTCAAATGTCCACGTTCCTTGCAGACGAAACACTCTGCAAATGCCGTTCCTCCTGTATTTCCGAGCAACTTTTAGTCTCATGCACCAAGGATCAAACATGGAAAACAGGAATTAAATATAGTAAATATTAAGAATTGAAGACTTTGTAAAGGGAAAAGACAGACACGTTTCTGACATCAGTATTTTGACAAGAAAGGTGGCATCTTCTCAATCAAGCTCATCTACATGCATACAAAAGTGTCAGACAATGCATTTAGAGGATCCCCCCTGATGTAAGGGCTTAGGATCCAATTCAGTGGAAACTACAAAAGTACAAGAATGCTGAGGGGCCATTTCACTGTGATATGATAATCCAAGCAAGGAATACATGTACCTTGATTTATTTTCTATATTGATTTATTAAAAATAAAAAATTTAATCTTGATTTATTTTGAAATTTGAGTTTTTCAACTAATATTAATATTGATATATTTTCTTATTCATATTATATCATATACTAGGTATAGTACTTGATAACTTTGGTAGCCATACACCTGCACCTATCTTAGAGTTGAGCCAAACTCAGTGCTTTTGGTTGTGCACGGACCTGGAGAATCTTCAACAAGTGCACTACAAGAAAGAAAACCAATTAGCACAAACACAAATGGTTGACTTAGTGTTGTTTATGCACTACAAACTTCAAATCCCTAAGCTAAAAGGTGGGATTTTTTAAATTATAATAATATTTAATATTTTCAAATCATTCTTGATTTCCCTTTTTAAATCATATCAAAGTTCTTCATAACTGAACTGGACAAGGTTGCTCCAACGTATGATTAGATTGTTCTAAGGTGAGAAACCAAGTTGGCTAGACACCAACTTACTAAGACCTTCAGAGGTACATATAGGGGCTTTTGCTTCTGACTCATGAGCACAACTACACTATGCAGTGCTGCATAAGAGACTGCAGTTACCAGTTGGCACTGGCAGTGGACATTGCCAGCTCATTTTTTCTGACAATTGTTTATTATTTGTGCAATGGTCCACCATCCACGGTATTTAGAGGTTGTGCTCTATGCATGAAAATTTTGATTCTATTATATAGTAAACTATTTGAATTATATGTAACACGGTAGATTTCGAATTTGATTATTTAATAATAATGATCTAAATGCTTTTACGTTTATTTTGATGTCTATGACGTAGACCTTTATGGAATGAAGAATCTTACAATCTTTTGTAAAAAAATTTAGTATTTACTATTTATCACCACTTTCTCTTTATTGAGTTTTATGTTGAGTTCTTTCCAACTTTTTTCTAAGTCGCTGTCATATTTTTGCTCTTCAACTTTGCTGAGTCATTCCTGAATTGGAGTCCTATGAATACAGCTCTCAAGAGATAGGGCTAACAGCTACGTGGTTGATAAGGGCTCTTAGTGATAATGCAGCTTAGCTGATTATCATTAGCAATAGAACTGAGACAGCTAGAGAGAAAAATGGGCTAGTGGTCTGCTCACTATGAAAAATGTTGTTTATGATAGACCCTTTGGCTTTGGGGCAAATTTGGAAAGGATGGGAGGAAGTTTGAGGCCATATTGCAGTGAAACATCCAGACCTACTCAAAGTTGGAACCTAAGTAATAACATTTGGGCTACTAATATGTTGCAAAACTCATAGTTGGCAACAACTTGGCAAGTGTCTAAAATTGAAATTGGGATAATAAAAGATAGAAAAAGAGCAGCAAAAAAATGCATGATTGTCATATTCCTCTCAACTCATTAAAGATATTAGCTTACAAATATGTTATCATATCGTCACATAAATATTAACAGGATATACTTCATTATCATATATAAGATGTTCAATTAACAATTATGGACATTATATATTAACTGTTAATAGCTGCCAAGCATCAAGAGTCAAAATTAATGAGTCCTGGAAGTCTCGCTGCATGGAGCAGCCTCAGGAAGGTTCAAAAGACTGTTTTGCTGCCGTAACAGCTTCAGGAGGGTACGCCAAACACAGACAATGCCCTAATTGCTAGGCCGCAACCTTGAATTGTCCTTAGGAAAATGAACTGACCACGTATGTGCCCTAATGTCTTTCGCTGCTTGGGCTTAGGCGGGATACTCTTTGCTGCCTTGATGGTTTGCCACAGAATCCCTTCAATCAACTTCAGTCACCAGACATACCACAGAAAGACCTTCGTTATTCTTGAACAGAGCTTGTTGCCCCAATGAATAACCACAGAGAAATCACTTCTTTGCTATCCAGAACAGGCCCGAGTTGCTCCAAGAGATTATCTTGTAACAGGTTACAGAACAGAGGAAAGAGGAAACTAACCAAGAGAAAAAGGGGTCTTAAAACCCTCAGAGCAGCAGCTCAAAAGAAACAGAGAGATTCCAATCCAAATCAATGATGAGAAAATGATTCCATCTCTCCTTTCTTTATAGATTCTTCATGGGGGTTTCTCTTCCTTAATCTAATGTGACGGGTTGCAAGTGTAGCCTCCAATTTGGGCTTTTTGCCCCAGCTACCCCAAAATTTACCCAATGTTGCCCCAAACCATTGGATAATGGGTTTCCCCATTTATCAATGTCTATAGCCTATGGGGTTGGATAGGCTACATCGTCCTCCCTTGGGCAATTAATCCATAGGGGGCATTACATGTTCATCATTGGAAGCTATCTTACTATGTTATTATAGTGGCATATCCCTATGATTGGATTTTGTTCCACATTAATACTCTCCTATAATAATCTACAGCAGAGCATTTTTGCACCATGTCTTGTAACATATAATTTGGCTTCTCTGAATTGCAATCCCATTGAATTCAACCACAACATTAGAAAAGTCCCTTATTATTAATTTTACCATTTGAATTTTCAGAATAACAAATCTAGCCAACTATATATGTCAAAATTGTATAAATATGAACAGGCGAACATGGCCTCGCCTCACCACACATTTTTCATTTAGTATATACATACAATAACATATACAAGGGTAGTTCCCTGCATGAATAATAATCTTTAATATAAATATACAGGAAAACAATTGTATGTTGTATCCTCATCAATAACGCATCAAACAATATATGCCTTTGGCAACAATTTTCTAGCCTAAGATGTGGTACTTGTTTCAAAGTGTACTACTATATCCAAAGCAATAGAAAAGGTCCAAGTAGGTAGGAAAAGGAGGCATAGAGGGCTTGTTATATTGATAAATAAGTTAATAACATAGCCTGGAGTAAAAAGTTTCAACATTTCTCAAGTATAGACGTGTTAAAATCAAAGATGCGCTTGTATAAAGTAAATAGTTTACTTTTACGAACAGCCATTTTTTAAAATAAACGTTTCATAAAAAATTCCAATGTTGAAGATTTTGGTACTGGTGGACTTTTTTATATATGGCCCATTGGTTTTTTTTTTAACTTGAAAAGTAACCAAAAAAACCTTTTTCACAAAAAAAAAGTCCAAAAAAGCTGAAATAGTGCATACAAAAAGAATATTTTAGACACCAATGTGATTCAAAGAGTGTCAAGATTTTGTATTGGTTCATAGCATCCAGAGAGTCCATCCATGTTTGTCTGCAATTCTAAAAATACTTGGTTTCCCTCCTTACCTAAGTTGGAAGATGTAAATTTTTGTAGATGTTATATACTTGATGCAATTTTACTTTTATAACAGCAATCACATAAATAGTTAAGTAAAATGTTGATAGAACATACCAGTGGATCTATAGAAGACAAACCAGAAACAGGAGAATGTGTTGGTGCGTTATGGCGATCAGCAGGATGCTTCAACCAGCAAAGTCGTCTTGGTCGGCCAACCTAGAATGTGTCACAACAGTCCTCAAATCAATCATCCAATCAACTCAAAGTCAACCCCAGAAAAGTCAACACATTCCAGAAAAAGGCAATGCAGGCAGCAACAATAAAGTCAACGCAGCTCCAACTTCGGTCAACCTTTTGACCTCGATTTTTGTGCCAATGAGTACGGCCTTCAAAAATCGAACTCTCCACAAAATTTCAGCTCAAACAGACCATGCGTTGACCAAAGTCAACGCTGGTCAAACTTGCCCAGAAACCCTAACTGCAGAAAATTTCGTCCAGAAACCCTAACTGCAGAAATTTTCGTCCAGAAACCCTAACTGCAGAAATTTCGTCATTTTTCCAGCTGTAGCTACTTCGTCCTTTTTCCACATGAGAACTGCTTCTTAGATGCTCGTATCCAATGAGAAGTGTGTGGATGAGATGAGTGAAAAGCTCTCCAACGTTGACTATATTTATATCCATCATTGAGGTGTGTGACACATCTGTTGGGGGTGTAAAACCTTAAGGTTGACCTGCACTTAAATTTATTATAAATAATAAATTCAAAATAAATGTTCTGCTCATCAGATTAAAATCAATTTTATATCGATTTTACACCTCTGAAAGAGGAATCCAATACAAATATTGGAATCTTCATCTAAGCATCACAAGATGGAGTTTGGACCTAGTTGTCCAAATTTAACACTCCCTCTCAACTAGGGAGAACTCCAACCACCAGTGCAATCAAACATCGTGCGTCATCCCGCCGTAACTTGCTTTGCTGGCCTCTTTATTTCAGAACAGAAGTGGGTCAGTCACAAAGACATCATTCCCCGGCTGACAAATTCAGCCCAGAGGTCCGAAACCTCTATCGGACTCACAAAGAGTCTCCAACCAACCCGAAGTTGGTTCATCTGACCCGAAGTCAGGCGGAGGTCCGAGACCTCACTAGACTTGATCCCAGATCAAGTGGTTGGACCATGCCATCCTAGATAGAGAGTACGGCAATCTCTGATGCGTCCATCAGTCTTTGCTACTAGTCTCTAGCTTTTCCCATCTCATTGGCCAAATGAGAGGTACTTCCCATGAGCCCTGAACTCAATGGGTAGGATGCATACGGGGCACATATAATGAGAGGTGAACCAACTCAATAATCACAACGGTGGGGCAGAAGCACCACAAGGTTCGGCAAGCCTAGCCCCGTGAGTGCTTATAGCTCCGAGAAGCTATCCCCAAAGCCCCTCAGAGCTCCCAGAGCTCATTGTCCAACGGGACCCACATCATAGGGTCGTTCCACAATACCAAGTCTCTCACGGAAGGTTAGGAACTTGACCTTCCCCGGGGGCTTAGTGAGAATATCCGCGACCTGCTCATCAGTTCCTATATGATCGAGCCTTACGGCGCCTCGCTGTACCATATCCCGAATGAAATGGTACCTAATATCAATATGCTTGGATCGGTCGTGGAACACAGGATTCTCGGTCAAGCGAATCCCACTCTGGTTATCACAGAGTATCACGGTGGTATCTAGCACATGTCCAAAAATAGCTCACTAAAGAGCTTTCGCAACCAAACTGCTTCACAACAGGCCATACTTGCTGCAATGTATTCGGCCTCTGTGGTGCTCAAAGCCACCGACTTCTGCTTCCTACTCATCCATGAAATCGAAGCAGAACCAAGATTGAAGCATCATCTCGATGTGCTCTTACGATCCACCACACTACCAGACCAGTCGGCATCAGTATATCCACGGAGTGCCACGCTCCCGGCAGTGTATCTCAGCCCATGGTTTATCGTGCCCTGAAAGTATCTCAAAAGATTCCTGGCACCAACCCAGTGAAAGTGATGAGGCTCAACCATCTGTTGACTCAAAGTGTTCACTGCAAAACATATATCTGGACGGGTGTTCACTAAGAACATCAGAGCCCCTACGAGTTGACGATACTCAGTAAGATTTGCCAATACGGGCCCAGCAGCGCTGCCACTCAACTTCTTGAAGTTGAGTTCCATTGGTGTTGACACGGACTTGCAATCCACCATACCAAATCTTTCTAGAAGTTTCACAATATATTTTCCTTGAGAAAGGAAAATCTCTCCAGGTCTCTGCCAGACCTCCAGGCCTAGGAAGTAGTGCATCAGTCCTAGGTCCTTCATCTCGAACTCAGCAGCAAGCTCCCTCTTGCATTGATGAATGAGAGGGTCGGCACCTGTCAGGAAGAGGTTGTCCACATACAGCACCAGAATGAGAGGCTTCCCCTGGACAACCTTGAAGTAAAGGTTCGGATCAGCATTACTTCGACTGAAGCCCAGCTTCATCAAGTAGCTATCTATCCTCTCGTACCAAGCTCTGGGTGCTTGCTTCAACCCATAGAGGGCTTTCTTCAACCTGCAGACATGAGTGTCCCGGTCCTGAACTTCAAACCCCAGAGGTTGTTCTACATACACCTCTTCTTTTATTGCACCATGCAGAAAAGCGGGCTTGACATCCATCTGATGAAGACTCCATCCTTGCGTAGCAGCAAGGGCTATGATTGATCGAATGGTGGTATATCGTGCCACAGGTGCAAATATGTCATCATAATCTATTCCTTCCTTTTGAGAGAAGCCACGGGCAACAAATCTTGCCTTGCAATTTTCAGCACTTCCATCGGATCCATGCTTGATCTTGTAGAGCCATTTCGCGGTGACAACTGATTTGTCCTTCGGTCTTGGAACCACATCCCAGACATCATTCTTCATTATGGACTCATATTCTTCGTGCATAGCATCCTTCCGGACTTGATGCTTTACAGCTTCTTCAAAAGATCCAGGTTCAGATTGTACAATAGTACTCATGGCAGCCAGATACCCTCAGTATCTACACGGCTTCTTGCTTTCTCGAAATGTCCCCCTAGGGGTAGCATGTCCCTTGGCATCTTCGAGAGTGTCCCTGAGCCATGATGGTCTCTTTCTCAGTGAAGGAGATGGATCTATTGGGTCCATTGGTCCTTCAACATCAGGCATTGTCTCATCCTGCGATTCTTCTTGATTTCCAGGCCTTGCTTCATGATTTTCCTCAGATCTTGGAAGATCTACTACTTTCTTCAGGGAAGCATCTTCGTCAAAAGTGACATCATGGCATATTTCTACTTCCCTTTGACCAGGTACATAGACTCTATAGGCCTTAGAGGTTTCGCTGTAGCCCACAAACATTCCTTTCTTCCCAGTAGCATCCAGCTTACTTCTCTTTTCTTTTGGCACATGAAAATAAACAGGACATCCAAAAATTCTAAAATGTGAGACGTCAGGTTTCTTACCGGTGAAAACCTCTTCGGGAGTTTTGGAGTCCAGGGCGGAATGAGGGCATCGGTTTTGAATGTATACAACAGTATTCGCAGCTTCTCCCCACAGAAACTTCGGTAGACCCTGGTCACATAGCATGGCACGGGCAACTTCCACAATGGTCCTGTTCTTTCGTTCAGCAATGCCATTCTGCTCAGGAGTATAGGCAGTAGTAGTCTCCCTCTTAATGCCAGCTTCTCTGCAAAAGTCCTTGAACTCATTTGACTCATATTCAGTGCCATTGTCGGTCCTCAAAATCTTGATCTTCTTCCCTGTCATATTTTCCACCAAGGCTTTTTAAGGTACAGAACCACATGAAAGCATCATCCTTCTTCTTCAAGAAGTATATCCAGGTTTTGCGGGAGAAGTCATCAGTGAATGTCATATAGTAAGAACATCCTCCCAGGGATGTCACGGGTAGCATACCAGATAGATCAGAATGGACCAGTTGCAAAATATCAGATGTCTTTGTGACACTTGAGGGGAAAGGTTCCCTTGTATGTTTTCCTTTGGCACAACCCTTACATACACCTTCATGATTATTTCCAAAATCGGGCATCCGTGTCACCACCTTCCTTGCTTCGGGAAGGGCCTTGTAATGAAGGTGTCCAAACCTCCGGTGCCATAGTTCAGTTTGTCGGATAGTATCACATGTCATAGCTCCCAGTGGACTTCCTTCAACCTGGTAGAGTGTTCCAACTCTAAAACCAATAACGATAGCTTCCTTGAGATTCTTTTTCCACATGCGCACCTTTCCATCAATGAATGCCACAATGAAACATTTGTCTTCCATGGCTAATATAGACACAAGGTTCTTCTTCAATTTTGGTACATAGAGTACATCCTGCAAATGTAGGACTTGTCCTTGAGACAAGTGGAGGGTCACAGTCCCTGTCCCTTTCACGTGATATGTGGCATTACCTCCAAGGATAATTTCCAGATTAGTATCCTTCTCAACCATGTCAGAGTGCTTCCTTGAACCCAGTGATGTGTCTTGAGGCACCACTATCTATCAGCCAGACATCCATAGTGTCGAGCGGGGATGCAGCAGAGAGGCGGGGAGCGTTTCTGGCAGGGAGGCGTTCGGAAGCGGCAGCTCAGGAAACCTTCCGCGTTTAAACGCTCGAGCGTTTTTAGCGTCGAACGTTCGCTCTGAGAACGCTCCCACTGACGCTCAAAAAAAACGAGGAGCGTTTTTCAGGTCGGAAACGCGCTCGACGACTCAGACGGAGAGCGTTTGAGCATTTCTAAGCGTTCCAGCAGCTCCACGCACGGAAAGCGAGTTTCGGAAGCGGGAGCGAAAGGGAGTACGAAGCTTCACGAGAACCACAGTTTCTTCGGACAAGAGTTCTTTCTTTCTAGAATGGCCGAGCGTAGGCGGCGTTCTTGTCAATTCGTATTCCATATGTTCTTATCTCTTCTTGCATGCACATCTTAGTGATGGCTAGGTAAATTTAAATTGTATTATTATTGAGAATGGTAGTGTTGAATACTTGCCATTCATATGGGAGCCCTCCAAGTGCGGTGAGTACCATCTCACGATCGGCTATTGTCTCCCCAATAGCCAGCAAATTGTTCCTGATCTTGGTCAATTTCAGAAAGTATGTTTGGAAAGACTCATCCCTGCCTTTCTTCAGATTCTTCAATTGATTCTTGAAGAATAGCACTTGGCTTGCATTGTTTACTTTGAACATTTGTATCAGCTTATCATACATCTCCTTGGATGTGCCTAGCTCAGATATGTAGGCAACCAGACTTTTATGTATAGATTCCCTGATCATTAGCATTGCTTTGATCTCCCCCTTCTTATACTTGGTTTTAGCAGCAGCAGTAGCAGTGGATGGAGGTTCTTGTATCTTACCCAGTACATAGTCCATGAGATCATGGTCTTCCAATTTGAGATCTAATATCATCTTCCAAGCATGGAATTCATCCCTTCCAGTCAGCTTGTCATCCTCCTTGAAGCCATAACTTGTGGAACTCATTTTTCTCAGTTGGTGATTGCTATAAGTTAGGGCTTGTCTTCACCTCACCTCTGATACCATGTAAATTTTTGTAGATGTTCTATACTTGATGCAATTTTACTTTTATAACAGCAATCACATAAATAGTTAAGTAAAATGTTGATAGAACATACCAGTGGATCTATAGAAGACAAACCAGAAACAGGAGAATGTGTTGGTGCGTTACGGCGGTCAGCAGGATGCTTCAACCAGCAAAGTCTTCTTGGTCAGCCAACCCAGAATGTGTCACAACAGTCCTCAAATCAATCATCCAGTCAACTCAAAGTCAACCCCAGAAAAGTCAACACAGTCCAGAAAAAGTCAACGCGGGGCAGCAACAATAAAGTCAACGCAGCTCCAACTTCGGTCAACCTTTTGACCTCGATTTTTGTGCCAATGAGTACGGCCTTCAAAAATCGAACTCTCCACAAAATTTCAGCTCAAACGGACCATGCGTTGACCAAAGTCAACGCTGGTCAAACTTGCCCAGAAACCCTAACTGCAGAAAATTTCGTCCAGAAACCCTAACTGCAGAAATTTCGTCCTTTTTCCAGCTGCAGCTACTTCGTCCTTTTCCCACGTGAGAATTGCTTCTTAGATGCTCGTATCCAATGAGAAGTGTGTGGATGAGATGAGTGAAAAGCTCTCCAACGTTGACTGTATTTATATCCATCATTGAGGTGTGTGACACATCTGTTGGGGGTGTAAAACCTTAAGGCCGACCTGCACTTAAATTTATTATAAATAATAAATTCAAAATAAATGCTCTGCTCATCAGATTAAAATCAATTTTATATCGATTTTACACCTCTCTGAAAGAGGAATCCAATACAAATAGTGGAATCTTCATCTGAGCATCACAAGATGGAGTTTGGACCTAGTTGTCCAAATTTAACAAGAACATAACGCAAATAATCAAACAAACATCAAGAAGAACGACACAAATTTTGGTGACGGAGTTCACCCCCCTTGGGCTATGTCTCCGGGCCCTGCTCAAAAGGCTAGGCCGCTCATATTTTAGTGTTAAGAATGAGGTACATCAATTTGTTGTTTACAATGTGGCTATTTCCCCTGCAAGGAAATGTTCTCCTACAGAGAACTCTCACAAAATAACATGATAACCTGTAATCACTATGTCAACTACAACAATACAAAGAGTAACCTGCAAGGACTCTAGACCTCAACTGAAAATGAGTAATCATGCATGAACAAGAACATAATTCAATTACTTGCCTCAACTTGACTTGGAGAGACAATTGTCCATGTATTGAATTTTGAAGTATCGGCTGCTGCAATTGTCAAATGGACTCTGCCAATGTGTCCGGAGCGCACCAAAACCCTTGTTTCAGTTCTTCAAACGCTCAATTTGGCTTTCGTGTGACCTCAAAATGCCAACTTCAATTGTTGCTCAAAAATTAGCTCACCACACCACTCTGAGCTTCACTTGCCTCTGACTTGCTTGGGAGCATTGGCCACCTTTTATAAGGTTTTGTAACTCTAAGTTTAGATTTTGGTTGTAACTGTTGAAAAGTGTAACTAGAATCGGTCTTCATATTGACTATGTAATTATGTATTTATGTAAAGAAGAAGACAAAGATAATAAAATGTATTTTATTGTACTTGCTTCATGGGTTTCACGAGCAAGATTTTTATTATAGGTCAATAGCCTTCTTATTGATGCCTATTAGGGTTTGTCTTCTAGGTATAAGTATAATTAAGTGTCATATATATGAAGTATCTAATCTAGAGAAAATGCACCAAGACCTTGCCATAGAAACAGTGAAAGAATGGCTTAAGTCAGCCCTCAAACGACGTTGAAAGATAAGCTCAAATGTTATGTTAAAGTCGGCCTAATGCACAGTGATGAAGTCGGCTGTATGGTAGGCCTAAAGACAGGTTATGTGCCCTATATATACCCTGAACCTGCGACTTATTTGACACATAAAATTGCGGATCACTCTGAAGAAGACTGTGGATTTCAAGAAGAATTAAAGTGCAGATTTTAGGAAGAATTGAAGTGCGGATTAAGGGACAGAGAATTGCAGATAACTCTAAGTTTATATAGCATGATAAAGTCTGGTCTAAGTGTGGGTTAAAGGACAGGAAAAGGTGCGGACTTATCTGAAGATTTGACAGTGAATATCTTTGAGATAAAGTGCAGAAAAGGGACAATATCTATTGCGGACTTCAGGACAGAAGTCAGTTCAGGTTTAAGGATAAAATAAGGTTCGTACATAACAGTGTGTTATCACAGCAAGGAAGAGAATTCCGTTCAAGACAGTAAGGAAGGTAAATCTGTGATTTACCTTCCTGTTCTATAGTGCCTAAAAAGTACTACTCCTCAATTGAAGAAACTTCAGTGTTATCCAAAGCAAGTGGTTTCAAGTGATCTTGTCTAAGAGAAGTCTGTGGAAAAAAGAATGTTATGCAAGATACAAATACATTCTAGAAGATAAGACTTAGAGACCAAGTTCTAGTATTGGTGCAGCATAGTGCAGGTTGGTGCAGAAAAGAAGGGTCAGAATTGAAGGTCAACAAAGAAGTAGTGGCAAGTTCTTTGGATGCATTAATAGGTTAAGGGTCTGAGTCTTGGTCATGGTAGTTGTCATTTGAAGATCTATAAGAAGAATTCCTTACCGGTTTTCCTCTCCAAGAGGGAGAGGTTTTGCCCTGGCTTGAGGAGCCTTTGTGTCTTTTGTATTTTTGGTAATTGACATGATGAAAGACTAAATAAGCTAACAAAGAGAAGACATAAGTAACTCAAGTAAGCACACAAGTAATTATCAAGAAGAGAATTTGAATTAATCACCTGCCCTCCAAATTTCTCAACAGTAACAACATATCAAATATTAGCAATATGTTATAACAACTTTACAAATTGAGCTATTCGAATTAAATTGAATTAGCAACCATAAAGGATTATCCTATTGCTTTGCGCCATATGAAATGTTTGTTTTAACAAAGTTTTTATATGGTTAACACCATAACTATCCAGCGAATATAACTCTTCAACCTATAGTTTATCCAAAGTATTAACATAGCATGTATCATGGCACATGTAATTATAGCATGGCTTTGACGTTGGACCAGCGGCATCCAAGGTTTTAATACATACCATAGTGGTGGCATATGTTATAATTTTAGACTTTGGATAATATGATTCTCCCCGCGCCATTGGTCGCAACACATAGCTTGGTGGTGATACAAATGCCGCTCCTCGTGGCATATAATTGATGGTTCAAACTTAAATGTCGTTGGTGGTAGGTTATAACCCGTGGCATGACATATATCGATATTCCGACGATTTTGTAACACGCCAACCCATGGCATGACATGAATCGATGTTCCAATGGTTCCGTAACACGTCGACCTATGGCATGACATATATCGATATTTTGGCGGTTCTGTAACACGTCAACCCGTGGCATGTGACATTACTCCGCGGTTATGCTCCTCCGCGGTGATACATATCATACGTTTAAATATATCTCCGACGGTGTAGTCACAATGCAACCCGACCTGTGGCATTTGTTGTAACCATATGGTTTGACTTAGTTGTATTACCCTGTGGCACACTCTGTTATAACCAAAGTCCATACCATTGGACCCCAACGGATATACAACTTCTTTGCACCGACTATATCATATAGTTTAATATACCAACTCCTGCGTTGTTTAAACCATAATTATGTGGCACATTACCATTGGATTGTGTAACAAACCTGACTCTGTGCAATGTTGTACCTACTTGCTATGTTTAGAGGCATTGTCCACGGGGTTGGCAGGGGTGCCAGGTTGGCGGGCTCTCCAGCCCTTATCCCCACCATTCAAACACAATAAATATAAAATATAAACATCCGCCCATGTTTTAACAAGGAACAAGCAATGGCAAGATGGTGGAGCGCTTTGGTGTTGGTACTTAGGTCCGCGGTTCGAATCTCCCGGAGACGCTGTAGACTCACAACAAATTTTTAGCATGCCATGAGGAGGCCACATGGCAACTAGTCGTTGGCCCACGTGGCACTCCATTATTGGTCAAATTAAAATTCAACCAACCAATCATAAACAGCAAAATTCGACAAACTAGAAGGAGCCACTTGGCAAAATCTGGGCGCACCATGTGTCAACTGGAACCATGAGCTTTGACCAGTGAAGCCATGAGTTGAATGTTGACCTTTTCACTTTCACTGCCACCTATGTTGACTGACATTTTTTACATGTTGGAAGAAGACTTCAAAACGAATTTTCTTTCTCATACGGAGGCCATTTTCGAAACCGGATATACCACCGGAATCAACATGACAAGCTCTACACTTTGACTGCCACCTATGTTGACTGACATTTTTTACATGTTGGAAGAAAACTTCAAAACGAATTTTCTTCCTCATACAGAGGCCATTTTCGAAACCGGATATACCACCGGAATCAACATGACAAGCTCTATGACTTGGTGCGGATTTCATATACATTTGAGACTATAAATTTTTGAGTTTCTGAGAATTGTTGCTATCTATGACCATCCTAGTCTTCAAACATTACATAGAAAATACGACTAAACTCAATCAAGATCCATCCTGGATCAATGATTTTCTTGCAAATCTGGCAAAACTCTAGCAATATTCTACTGCCAAAATAATCTGGAAGACACCCTTGTCCCCCTCTGCAACTGATCTGGCCTCTCCTAGCCACTCGCAGCCATGTCTAGAATCTGCACTCCCTGCTAGAATGTGCAAATCTAGCTGTGGAGAAATCATATATCCCTGGAATCACCTCCAGGAAAGTCATCTAGCCTCCCTCTGCCACTAAAACCCACTCGCTCTGCTTCTGGTACACTGATTCGGCGACTGGAAACTGATACGTGGCTCCTCCGGCAACTCGCACTGGGTAAACTAGCTAACTTGCACTCTTGTATTCAGCCTCCTCTGTAGATGAATTTGTACTCCTCTTTCCTGCTCCCAGACACTGGAAAATACTGAGAAAAATTCCTTCAAAATCCTGTTCCCAAATCTCTACGGAAACCCTTGCTCTAATGCTTTCCCTAGCTTCAAATGTGCCCTTGTTGAATACCTGCAACCAATGTGGAAAAAGTCGGAGTCGGGATTAAATCGGCAAGGGTAAAAAAGTTGAAAAAGTCGGCAAAGTCGGGACTTTTTCGAAAAAGTCGGCAAAAAGTCGGCAAAATTAAAAAAATACAAAATTATTCAAAAAATTTCAATTTTTTTAGCATCTAAAGCATCCACAACATCAAATAAATGCATTTCCACATAAACATGTAAAGAAAGCTAATATATAATATGAATATGAAGTCTAGTGCTACATCACATATCAAAATAGTGAATCGAGTCCTGAATCTTGAGTCTCAGTCTCAAGAGTCAAAATATCAACAAAAAATATAATAATGTATATCATGAGTCATCTCCATGTCATACAGTAAGTCACTAAGATGAAGATCCCCTGCCCCTTTTACGGGAATAGGGAATGGCTTTGCCTTTTCCTCTAGAGGAAGAAGGCCCTGCCCCTCGGGAATCAGATGGACCCAGTCGTCCTCTAGAAGCAAAAAAAATAGGTGGCCTCTGTGCTCTGCCACTGACGCTGCCACTGCTACTGCCCATCCTAGATGGTGTCACCTCCTCCTCCACATCCTCCTCCTCCACATCCTCCTCCTGCTCTGCCTCCTGACTCTGCTCCTCCTCCTCTACCACTGGCTCCTCCTGCTGTGCATCTGCTTCCTCCTCCGGCACTAATGCCTCTGGATCCACATCTAACCAATCAGGGGTCGATTCCATGACCGACCTCTCAGTCTCGACCCTCCATGCAGCAGTGGTATCAATATTGTCCAATGAAATGGCATCCATATCAGGAGTTTTCTGAATTTGTCTCATCCACAATCGAAGATTGTAGTAGACATACACCATGTCATTGAGACGTTGGGATTCCAATCTATAAAAGGGTCATAGATTATAAATTAGTACTTGGAAAATTTATATAGTAAAAATAATCAAATTATTTCAAAAATTTAATTTGAAATTTTTTTACCTATTGCGCTTTTTGCTATGTATTTTGTCAAAGACACTCCAATTGCGCTCACACCCAGAGGAACTGCATGTCTGGCTGAGCACTCGGATGGCAAGCTTTTGGAGATGGGGTACTCTACCACCATAGCTTGTCCACCAAGCATCTACAAGTTAAAATAAAAATGATAAGCAAAAATTATGAAGAGACAATGAATTGTTAAATTTGAAAGTTGAAAATTGAAACAAATTGAAGCTTACCTGGCATTTTGGTCGTCCTATCCTTAATAGCCATGGCAAAACCAAATGTGCCACCAGCCATCCTATATATTTCCATTTCTTTGGAAATTTCTTCACGTTCTTGCTCAGATACCACCATCCTCTCAACACATGTGAAGAATCCATCCATCACCTCGGCATCAAATCTGAAACCACAGGAGTAAGAAAATGCGAGGTTGAAGTAGATACCTGCAGCATGAATGGGGCGATGGAGGGTATTGTTCCATCGGTCATCAATCACTCTCCATATGACCTGTTGTTTCTCTAACCCCTCATCTCCCTTATTTGCATAATAAGCACGAATGGCTTCTTTGGCCCTATCCATGGCCTCATACAAGTAGCCCATTGTGGGCTTCTCTCCATCAACCAACCGAAGAACCCTTACCAAAGGTTCTGAAATGGCACACACCTCCTCTACTCCTGCCCAAAACCCCTGATCATATGAAACAAGTCTGCATATGCCCTCTCCCTCTGGTTTGCGGCTAATAGATAAGTCACACCAATCCTGTGAAAGAAACATGCTCTTCACGTCCCACATAGAATTCAACAGAGACTGAAGAGATATGAAAGTAGTGGCAAAGCGTGTTATCGCAGGACGCACCAACTCTTTGTTGTTGGTGAATCTTCTCATCAAGCTAAGCACATATGCATGATTGTAAATAAATTTTGTTATGCTCTTGGATGATTCAACAATATGTCTCACCATAGGAATCTTACCTATATCCTCCAACATCAAGTCAATACAATGAGCAACACAAGGTGTCCAAAACAGGGTAGGATACCTCTCCATAAGCAACCTGCTAGCTACAACATAATTTGCAGCGTTGTCCGTTATGACTTGGACAACCATTTTGTGGGCCTATTTCTTGAATGAAGATGTCCAACTCACATAATAAACATGCATCTTTAATGTATGCAGATGCATCAACAAATTTCATAAACATTTTCCCCCCGGGACAACTAACCAACAGTTAAGAGTCTTTTGCCATCCTCTTTATACATCAACGATTTAATGGCTTGTCGGATGATTTCTGCGATGGATTTGGGCAAAGTTCTATATTTTGCCTTGGAATTTACCCCAAATGGAATTTTAATCTCATGGACACCCCTTGACATATGCTTGCCACACAACTTGCAAGTAAAATACATTCGTTGATACCCCCGCCTGTGTACAATATTAGGTTCACCATATTCCCACATAGGTCCCGTTAAAACCCTTGGCATTTTGTTTGAAACTTCGAACTTGAATTTGAACCTAGAACAAAGAATATTGAAAAAATTGCCCATCACATAAGAAGCAAACACAAATGCAATTGTTTATTTTAAATTTTAAATGTCTCTCTTCTCACCACTTGAACACACACAAATCATTAAATGGGTTTGAATTTTGTCATTTGATTTTTAAAGTTGAGTTTTAAATTTAACTAATCTAGAGTCTAATAGAAAAAACTAATAGAATTACAAAGATTTAAGAAGACATTTGTGTAACAAAGAATAAGAGAGAAATTAAAATACATACCGAAGCAAGAACCTGCACCTTCATCTCCACGTTGAGCGGTGGACAAATCTCCAAATCCACACCACAAAACTAGCAAATCTGGACAATGGAAAAGTTCAAACACTTCTCTCTTCCACAACCCTCAAACGCAACAAATGAAATGAAAAATGACCGAAAAAATCACCTTTTCGGCATCTTAATTGCGACTTGGGAGGGAAGGCCAACTTTTTGGCCTAACCCCTCGGATAAAGTTGTAATCTTATCACAAAATTCACATTTTTTTTCAAATCCTGAAAAGTCCGAAAAAGTCAATGCATTTTAATTGGCAACTCGAAAATCATCATTTTAGGATTAAATCGCGACTTTTGCCGACTCTTTCCACACCGGTTTGAAGTTCCACTCGAGACTAACTTATCAACCGCGTGAGGCCGACTTGATGAGGAGAGGAGAAGCTGACTTGGTGGAGGAAGCTAGTCTTACAAAATTTGATTCTTTTACAATTTTTACAAAACCCAAGAAGGGTCTTACAATTTTATGACATGGACAAGGACTTATGACGCAACTTTCAGAAGCCTTCAATGGAGGCCTTTGACCTATGACACAGACCTGCCATAAAACCCATGCTTTAATAAGTCAATTTATTTTACAATAAAAATTCTTTTTTTTTTCTTATTTTTTCGTTTTCTTTGACCAATGTTGAAGACCGACACTAGTTACATTCTTCAACACTCTCTCTTAACTGTGGAGGTATTCATAATTATATATATTCATAGGTACATGGAAGATCTCAAATGATATGTTCTACGAAGAGTCATAATACACACAATGCTATTGATTAGATACTTGACTAGGTGTCTAACCTGGTGTGACTAAGGTGTGTTCCAAGCTTTAGCCACACCAGCACCATTAGGCTTCGCTCTAACACCAACCTAGCGTCTAGGGCATATCCAAGGTTTGAGCTTCAAGACCAACGCCACCCTCCCTACGGGGATCTAGACATCATCACATGCCGGCTAGATGTTCTTCCCAAGCATCTTGTTGCCCCAAGATGCTTCATCTCTCCTTATCAACTAAACCAAACAGACATATACACCAATCCAAGCATGCTTCAAAGATCAAACGTCGAACTCTTCTATTGGGTAGATCTCAGTACAAATCACAACCCCCAATCAATAATAATCTCTTTTGTGTGTGTGTGTGTGTGTGTGTATATATAGCACAAACCTTCGTAGGTCTTTGTATTTATTCCCGATGTCGCTTAATCATTGTCATATTATCCAAATATATCTCGCCGAAGTTTCCTTCAATTTTCCAACAACACCAAACTTAGCCTCAACACTTTTAAACGTGAACAAGTTTTTGTTTGCAAGTCCAAAAGTCATGAACAACCTATCTCAGAGCTTTAGCTATTTGATCTTAATCATCCTTATGATCTTTATATTAAGTTATCAACTTTGAAGAGATTAACTCTTTCAACCAAGCTCCCCTCTCAACTAGGGAAATATACACTTTTCCTTTATCCAAGTTTCTTCTTAACTAGGAATAAGTCCATCAATAGTTTTTATTCTTTCAACATTAATGCATTCTCTTTTCTTTGTATCTTCATTACATCTAGAACTTCAATCTTTCAAAGCTTCTATCCCTTCAAGAACATCATCCTTTCTTATGGCAACAAGATCATCTATTAATTTTTTAATGTCATCTTTCTTACAACTCCTCTTTCCATCATGCTCATTATAATTACTGTCATCTTTAATTATGAACATCTTCAACATCTGAAGATTATGTACCTACAAATCTTTAACAACAAGGCAAACCAAGTACAACATACAAAACATGAAGTCAACTATATCAAACGCGTCATTACAATGGAAACATTAAAATAATCAAGCTTTTTGGACATCAAATACCTAAACCTAGTTAGGTTCTTAGTCAACAAGAGTTACATCTTTTATATTCGAGTTTAACAAGTTGCTAGGGTTTTTATCGTGAAACCCTAGATTTCATCATCGAAGATTTAAAGCCTTAGATATCAATACTAAATCAAGTTAGTAATCCAATCATAATACTTTAAGTTTTCTCGATATTATGCCCTAGAATTTCATGTCAAGCTTTACTAGGGTTTTGCCACAAACCCTAGATTTCATTATTGAAAGGATATCAACAACTGTTATCGTATCAGCATTTATATATATCAATCTCTACTAGGGTTTATCGTAATCCCTAGATACAAAACATCAAAAACTTTAATAACTTGACCAAGCTAGGTTTCAACATAAGCATATACACTATAATTTCATTCCTAGGAATTTATATTGATTCTTATTGTATGGTTTACGATAAACCCTAACTCACCAAACAATTAAAGATCTATGGTTTCATCATATAACCTAGATATCATTGAAAATCCTAAAAGGCTAGGGTTTTCTTTTAAGATTACCAAAATCCTAAACATCAAGAGAGTAGGATATCATTATGTGTTCTAGACTTTATTAGCGAAATACTAAGTAGACTAGGTTTATTTATTATTGTCAACATACCCCTACATGAAGAAGCTAGGTTTTGTAGTGAACCCTAAAGGTTATGGTTTCACCAAAATGAACAAATGGCAAGAAATATGACAAGGGTAGATTCAATCTAGTGATTAATCACCTAACAAGAATCTGAGTGATTCACGGACCTAGACATAAGAGAGCAGAATGTTTTTTAAAATACAGTTTGAATGTATCTTATAGTGAAAGAAGATTAGCTATACATCTTTAGACATACCTTGAGTTACTTGCAAACCTTGGATGGCTCCTCCCAATTGCACAACATCTTCATGGTTTATTTCCATATGAATCAAATTTTGTTTAGAGTGTCCATGATCCAACTCAATTTACCATTCCTAAGATGAACATGTTTGCCTCTTTCCCCGTAATATTCAAAACACAACCAAAAATATACAAGTACAATAACAATAACTATCTAGATTCTAGGATTTCCATTACCTTGAATGAATTCAGATTTAGAGTACCTAAATCTAACTAGATCTAGGCATTATGTCAAAAGCATCATTCAATAATTCTTTCATAAAGAATTGTCAGTCTATAGGCCCTAGATATCATAAGTTAGAAACAAGAGTACAACGGTAAGGGTTTTACATGTTCAATTTTCATCACAAAAGGAAAATTACAAACCCAAGAAACCAGGTAAACAAATTCTTTCATACTAGACTTTGCAATAAATGATTACAAAGAAGATACCTCAAGATTACATACCTCTGTCTTGAAAGACTGATATCTCCATTACTTTCCAAAACTGTTTATTGTTAGAATATTAAAACATGTTAGAGGCAGATAGACTTTACTATGAGATTTGATAAATGGACTACATAACTTACAGATGAAAAGAACATGTGTACAAAATATTTCACCTTTCAAAAATGATAGATTGTTCTCAGAGAGATTGTTCAATTAATCTACTCCCTTTCTTCAATTGATATATCATTAAATAATTTCAGGTGTAGACTTTTCAAGATACTTGAATGCACACAATGAGATCATTTGTTATTTCACATCTATAGGTTTTGCCCTCCCCTATAAATATGTATGTACAGGTCTTTATAGAGTTTGGTCCTTAAGCTTGTAGCCTTGAATGTTCTGGCCTTTAATGTAGACTGTTCAAAAATGAATTTAGTTCCTTGACTGCACTTAGGTAGATAGAACTTCATAATTGCAGATCTCGAGATGACTAGTAATTCAGTTTTCTGAGGTCAATTTAGACCCTACATTTTATTTGCAGACCTACGCGTTTTTCTTCCAAAGATATTGGTCTTGACTGAGCTATCTTCTTAGCCTTTCAGCCTTCCAAACATTGCTCCATCCTCCCAAAACTTCTTAGCTGTCCAGGTATAATTTTGCCTAGTTGCTGTAATTAGGCTTATTAGTGCCAAAACTTTGGATTTTCTTTCTTCTTCTAGAGCTCGGTCCTAGATAACCAGACTTCTTGCTTGGCTTTGAAGCCCTTGTGATCTCCTTCCTGCCCTTATGCAAATAAACCTCGCTCTGATAACATGTTGAGAAATCTAGGCAACTTTGATAGGATAATTTTAATTTGATTTCTCTTCTTTGACACTTTCTTGTGATGTTCATTAATTCTTCTTTGCAATTTATTAGTTCTATCATCAAAACAAATGCCAAACAATAACGATCACAACACAGAACACAACTGTAGGCGTCAATAGGAAAAACCTCTAAAGGGGAAAATACTGTCAATCTCTTCCACTAGTAGATTGAGATAAATTGAGACAACCAGACCAAAACAAATGACTTCTACTCTCCACCAAGTCAACTCTGTCACAACTCTGTTCTTCAACAAAGATCTCATATGTCCTGCAACTTTGTGATTACATGTCCTGTAACTTCGTGCTTCCTTGTCCTGCAACTTCATGAATTTATCACAAACATTTTTGGCCCCAACCTCGTGGTTTTTACTTAAGAAATTCTCAACCTTCACATCTGTGTTTGAGTCCTTATGATGAAAAGCCCTTCAAGATATCCAATTCACACTTCTTTCTCTTTAACAACTTCAGATCTCCGCTTCCTTGATGCTCTCTCCAAAAGGTCGAATGTTAGGCTATTAATAGTTGTTTGAAGCTCCACTTGAGGCCGACTTATCAACTGCTTGAGGCCGACTTGATGAGGAGAGCAGGTCGACTTGGTGGAGGAGGCTAGTCTTACAAAATTTGGATTCTTTTACAATTTTTACAGAGCCCAAGAAGGGTCTTACAATTTTATGACATGGACAAGGACTGATGACTCAACTCTAGAAGCCTTCAATGGAGGTCTTTGACTTAGTGACCATTGACCCAAGCATGAAACCCATGCTTTAATAAGCCAATTTATTTGCCAAAATTTCCTTTTTCTTTTTCTTTTGACCAATTATGAAGGCCGACACTAGTTACATTATTCAACAATAAGTGCCCCCGAATAAAGGTTTGTTTGGAGCAGGAAAGGTGTGAATTTTCAGAAGGCTTAGGGAGTGGAAGTATTCTTGGAGAGTGTTTTTTTTTTATAATATATATTTGTATTTATATTTTGATGCATACATCTTCAAGAAAACATGCATAATGTCAAACTAGACGACAAGCTAGATGGTTGATATTATTTAGGTACTAGGTTTTGTCATTCATATCCTTTAGGTTCATGAAATGGCATAAACCATATCATGTCAATAGGGTGAGGGAAGAACATTGATGCTATGCCATATGCATAGAGAACCTTGAAACACTTTTGCATCTAATTCATCCTTACAACTTGGTCAAGGAAATATGCTATTGTTCTACTTGCTGAATGCATAGGTGAGGATCCACTAGCATTGGGGGAGGGGATCAACCATGGAACATTCTATATGAGCCCTTAGGTTGAACCTTTTTACCTTTTGGATTTCATTTTGTGCTCCTTGCTTGCCCTTGATCTTCTATTTTCATACTTTATTCCTGGTTTTGATTCTATTTTCTGGTTCCATCACCTAAATAACCCAATGAGATGCTTCCTCACATGGTTGTGTGAATTTGCTTTAAGTTTCTCAATGGGGGCATAAATTTGCAGCTGTCAGCTTCCCACCCAAGCCTTACCATACTTCTACAAGGATGTTCGACTTCTGTTTCTATTTTCATCATCACTATCGTTGTCATGATCCTCTTCATCCTTTAGCACTCCAACAACAATTGAATCCTAATGTAACTATGGCAACCTCAATCTCCACTCCAAAATCTCACAAATATGCTCATTAAGAACTAGCAAGAAACCCACGCAATTAAAAACCTTGGCAAGATAAGTGAAAGA
The DNA here is from genome assembly GCA_034641835.2 of Pinus albicaulis. Taxonomy (NCBI): domain Eukaryota; kingdom Viridiplantae; phylum Streptophyta; class Pinopsida; order Pinales; family Pinaceae; genus Pinus; species Pinus albicaulis. Next base: position 36,990 of record JAXQQM020074463.1, read on the forward strand.
GTGATAGAATAATTAAGAGAAAATGGAGTGAAATGCATCCATAAAGCTTATTGAGTCTTCCTTGGCCCCACCACATGCAAAAACAAAATGAAAGTAAAAGAAAAAAGAGAAAAAGGCCAAAAATACCAAAATTCAAAGTGTCTCATTTAGTCGGGGAGCTTTTTCTATAGGTTATTTCCCCCACAAATCTCCGTTTCAAGCAATTCATGTGACATGATGGTCTTCTAATCATAAGAGTGTCTTCCGTCGGGAAGGTACATAAAGAAGCAGAAAGGGTTCTCGTTGTCACACGATTGTCAAGGCACCGCGACAACGGCTCGATTGGGGGCCGTCACCTTTATCCCCAACCTCTCTATTTGCCGTCTCCTTGCAAGCTAAGGGAGGTAGACCCTATTATAAATGAGGATGATAAATCCAGGAGACACGGGGTTAAAACATCAAATACTTGATAGAAATAAACGAGATTCCACAACATCTAAATTAGATTTCACATTTAAGACCAAAGGTTTTTATGGAGTCAAACAAGATCCTCATATAATTATAAACAAGTAAGTGACGATTAACCGTCGCTTTATTAAGACACGATTGCTCACAATGATATTTAATTGAAAAACACCACAACCATGCATTAGAATATCTTAAACCCACAAAGAATATTATCACAAGATGAAAATGCCCGAGATTTTACTCTGCATTTATGATGCTTCAATTAATTTCGATCCGTAAAATGTTTCTATAGTCAAAACTTTAGATAAAAATAATTCTAGCGCACTTGACTATAAAAAATTTGAAAATCTTTTTGAATTTTTTATGTTTTCTAAATTTTTTAGAATTTTTATATTTTATATTTTTTATTATTTTTTAAATTTAAAAAAACAAATCTTTAAGTCTATATCTAAATTAAAGTTCTAATCAAATCTAAATTAAAACTTTAATTAACAAATTTAAAATCTAACTAAATTAAAACTAAACTAAAGCTAAAAATTAAAATCTAAAGGCTAACGTCTAAAATTTAAATCTACCAATTAAAAATCCTAACTTACCAAAATCGAATTACAACTTAAGAATCTAAATCTAAAATCGAACTAACATTATCACTAAAACAAAACTACATTAAAACATTACAAAAAAAATAAAAAATAAAAAACATTAAATCTACGCTAAAGAAAATGAAACCAAACTAAATCCAAAACTCAAAACCTAACTCTACGACTAACTAAACAATTAACTAAATTAAATTTTAACTAAAATAAACTTAAAATGAAAATCTAATTAACGCTATCGACAAAACAATGAAACTAATAAAAGATTAAATGTATATACACTAATTTGTTTGTGTGTTTTGATTTTTGTTTTGGCAGGTCGTACAGGATGGAGGACGGGTGTGAAGATTTGGACGCGAGGGCAAGGGTGAAAGTCGAGGAGGACGTGCCTGCGTTGGACGCGTAATTCGAAATCGAATGGCAAGGGTATGAGAAAGGCCGAGGAACGCCGGTGTGCCAGCAAGGAAGATGACGACCGGCAAAGGGACGAGTTGAGGAACGATGACGACAAAGTGAATGGGAAATCGATGGCTAAGGAGCAAGAGGAATTTTAATGGGTTTATGATGGAGAAGAAAATCATTGAAAGGAAGACAAGGGCGTGAGAAATGAGGACTAATGAATGGAGAAGGCGTTGGACTGGAAATCTAATACAGAGAGAGAAGTTGAGGGCGTTTTAATTGCGATAAACCTAATACATGAAAACGTCCAACAAACTCAAATTTTTCCGTTTAAGCACGTATTTATATTATAAATCGAATATTATGTATCCGTTCATAGAGGCACTTGAGGCCGTATCTCTGCCTTGAGGGTTAGATCCGGCTTCGTATCCTAAAAAAAAAAATTTATGTTCAACGCCGCAACCTCGCAAAACTAGTCGTATCCTCAAGATAAACACATCACGAAAAACGATAAACCCTTACGCCTAAAAAATTTACAAATTTACAAACTAGTTTACGATTTAAAACTCTCATGGTCGTATTTGAATTCGTTTTAGCAATGTATTTTTAGAGATTTGAAATTTCAGTGAGAGGCACAAGTCCTAGGAGATCCCGCAAAACCACCAATTTCGTAAGATAGACTTGGAATTTAACAAATAATGAGCTTTTCAAATTTATGTCATTGAGAGTCGGCTAGTCCAACCGAAGACTCCCGCACGCCTAATCTTAAGAAAAATTTCCCGCACACTTAGATCCGATCTAGATCGTATAGAGATTTAAGAAAACAACATGAGACCTTTTCGTAAAAATCGAATGTTATTTTATAAACCCGTAAAACCGCACAAGATAAATTGTGATGCATTAATCCATGAAGGCCATCAACCATAAAATGCAAGAAACAAAGTAGTAGAGTTTAGAGACAATTCACCACATAGATCCGAGAAGAACATCAAAATTTGTAACCCCAAAGTCTTTATGCTTTATTACTCCAAAATTTACAAGAGCTTCTAAGAACAAGTGCACGATCCGAGATCTATTGACTCAAGAATGAGAAAGTGACTTAAATTTATAGGACAAGACTTAACGGTTAGTTTGGATGATCCTCTCGTCAAAATAATCTCAATCGTCCAAAAGATTTCTTAATTATCTTTTAATCCTGAGTGTTGGATTCAAAATTTTGGGGAAAACGAATTTATTATTTAATTCAATTTTAATTAACTCAAAATATTATTTTTGAGTTAATTAACTCTCAAAATTTTGACTTTGACTTAACCACCAAGGCCCAAGGGTCCAAAATTATTTAAAATTCTCAATATTCCCTTGGCCTGGGGCTTTCAAAATCATTTCCAAGGACCCACAAATTTTTCTTTTAAAGATTTAACTTAACTTAGGACCCTAAATTAATTAAATTTCTCGGTTTAAGATTTTATTAATTAATCGACCAAAAAATTTAATTAATTGACTAAGAGGATTATAATTATTTTTCCAACCCTTTACATGAGATAATACATTTACATACTTGAAGGGGGAATACCCATTCGTATAGACCCTCAAACAGATACCCGCTCGCGACTCAAACATGATCTAGTAGACCAAGTAGTTCAAACTACTTTTACAAGGACTCGATAGAAACACTAGGACTCACTTAGTATGGGCCGATGATAAAATCCACCCTAGCTTTGGGGGTGAGGCCGGAGGAAAACTCGATCACTTACTTGAATCAAGAGACAAAAAACCCTCCTAGGATAGAGATTATCAACAACATACTAGGCTTACCTAGGTTGTTACATACATTGACTGCCTTACTTAGATCTATTTACATCATAACATGCATGGGTTTACATCATTTGTAACTCTGTCGATCGTTGATTGGATGATGGAAACCGAATGGCGCAAATAATGCCGAACATGACGAATCCCATTTGAAAATGGTGGTGTATCAAGCATGAGGTAGCCGACAATGTGCGGTCAACATCCGTCTCTACTTGGGGACACGTTGCTTCATTGAAGGAATGTGAGAATCCAACTTACATCCAAGCAACACACAAGATTACATAAGTAGCCCATCCAAATATCATATAACATTAAGCTCATGAAAAATAGAAGCTCTTTTATTTATTATTCTATTTAACATGAAAAGTAATCTATTCAACCTGAAAAATGAAATGCCGAAATAACGAGGAGTAGGGTTAGAAATACGATACAGCAGGATGCTCCCGTGGCATCGGCTGTGCTCAATATAGTGTATGTTGAGCTTTTGCCTCGCCAGGCAAGTCTCAGAGGTCGCTTTTCAGATATGCCATGTCCAATCTTGCTAATTGTAGGATTCCTCATTTTATTTGAATGTCAAGTCGCTTCTCACCATCGATGAATCAAACCACTTACTTCTTGCTTCTTCTTCTTCTCTCGAAAGTGGGTTGTGATGTCACGAATGAGATCACTGTGAGATTTCCCCGTCCTCATCTTGAAGATGTTTGTACAAAATATCCAAGAACCTGGAGCATGACCAATTTTATTCTCGATATACTCCGTCAATGGTGATACATGAGCTTGGTCTTTCTCAACATCCTTTGAAACCATAGTTAAATCCTCCATGTGATGAGAGATAATGGCTTCAATGCACAAGAAGTCTTATGATCTATCGATGAATCTTCATAATCAAATTTCATTAAACTTTACAGTATCTTCCATTTTTTTCCAATTTCTTTTGTATGGAACTCATCTCCTGGCATGCCTTACTATTAATTTCATCTCGATTTGCCTCCATATTTTTTATTTCCAACAAGTGATTTTCCTTCATGGCGCTCATTTCCGGGGTATGTCTTGCTTCCATGATGGCGACATCCGATTAGAATGATTAATCCCATTATCTTTAACCCGTTTTCCATGACATTTATTTCTATGCATGTCTTGTTTCCATGGAAGTTATCTTATTTTGAAGATTGATTTGGTTAGCTTCCATGTTTTGAATCATTTGCATATGACTGGGGTTGCACATCCTTAATCATCTCGAGTCGGTTCCTTAACCTCGACTTTCATGATCTTCTATAGCATGTGATAGTCCTTACCAACAACATTAATTTGATGACTTGACCTTGCCATTCTACTAGCTATGATTCTTTTGATAACATGGCAAGTAACCTCTTCATGAAGAGCATTATAGGCTCTACAATAAGGCAAAACAGCTTCATCCACAAGATTTGGCAAACTCAAGTTGATTTGTCGGTCTCTCAAGCCATTAGATAAGCCTCTTTTCCCGCAAAACATTATTATTTCTAGGCTGGGACCTCGTTTGAGCCCTTTCCATTTGAACCAACCTAATTGTGAAGACACTTATTTCTTTAGCATGGCCGAGATTAATTTTGCTTGATTAAGCTCCATGCTTTAAGTTTCTTAGCATGATTAAGCTCCGCTTTCAAGTTTTTGCATTAACTTTTTCATAGTGGTCATCATCATCTTCTAGAGAGGTTCTTTTAACTTAGTATCTCATTAAAGACCCATCAAAAACCGGAGTTTTGGACATTCCGTATGCTTTCTTATCCTTTTCAATCTCCTCACGAAAAGATTGACAAGCCTTATAATTTGCAGCATTTAGCCCGCCTTTTAACTCATATTTGTGCTATCGAATCAAAAGCATCATCAAAAATTGCAAGGAGATCCATCAGGAGGTTTATGAGTTTGAGATATTTCTCTAAGAATACCACTAAATCTCCCGTTAAATTCTTCGCTCGTTTCATTTTTTCTTTTTATGGTACCGATTTCTCTTACCAAATGCTTATCTTCCCTTTTATCACCATACTTTTCTTAAAAGTGCTACAATTGATTCAAAAAGTATTAAATGAATTATCAAAACTTTTCCGTAAACCATTCAACAACATCCTCACCAAAAGTAAGAACAAAAGTTTTCATCTTTACATCCTCAAAATTATTTTTTGCAACCGCAAATCTATTCCACCGCTTAGTGAAAGCAAACAAATGAGATTTAACACCGACCGCATCATTTCCTTGAAAAGATGGTAATTTATCCATTTGAGAACATCATGGGGATAACCTTGAATATTAGCAAAATTAAACGGGCAAAAACATCCATGATATCGTTTTAAGATTTTAGAAATAGATTCGTGTTCAAGAATAGTCAAAAGGTCCTTAAGAAGTGAATCCTAGCAGGAACTCTGTAAGAAATGAAAGAATTTGAGTCGCCATTTGAACATGAAACTAATTCTAAAACAAGAAATAATCGAGAGATAGCAGATGGATATCGTGGGGATTCTTGTCTGGGAGTAAAAAGATGAATAAGTGGAGTTGGCCCAAAACAAGAAGCCAACTGAAATGTCCAAAGGCAAAAGATAAATGATGAAATGATTAGTGATATGACGAAAGATAAGACGATGAAAATATGAAGGGATGAAAAGACGCCGTAAAAATGTGATCCTCATGGGATGTGCTAATGAATGGCGATGAAAGATCGTAAGATTATAAAATGTCGTTAAGACCAAGGATAGAAAACTCTATCATCCTCAAGAATCTATGCCTCAAAATGTTGTCGCACGGGATTAAAGTTTATGCACCGCACAACGACTCGATTGTGGGTCACACTATCCCCAACCTCTATTTAAGCCGTTCCCCCTTGCAAGCTAAGGGAGGTAGACCCTATTATAAATGAGGATGATAAATCTAGAGATACGGCTAAAACATCAAATACTTGATAGAAATAAACGAGATTCCACGATCTAAATTAGATTTCACATTTAAGACCAAGGTCTTATGGAGTCAAAAAATATCCCGTTATGCAATTATAAACAAGTAAGTGACGATTAATCGTCGCTTATTAAGACACGATTGCTCACAATGATATTTAATTGAAAAAACACCACAACCATGCATTAAAATATCTTAAACCCAATGTTAATATCACAAGATGAAAATGCTTGAGATTTAATACTCTCAGATTATGATGCTTCACCAATTCGATCCTAAAATGTTTTTATAGTCAAAACTTTAGATAAAAATAATTTAGCGCACTTGACTATAAAAATTTGAAAATCTTTGAAATTTTTTTTATGTTTCTAAATTTTTTTAGAATTTTTATATTTTTTGTTATTTTTTAAATTTAAAAAAAAATCTAAGTCTATATCTAAATTAAAGTTCTAATCTGAAATCTAAATTAAAACTCTAATTAACAAATTTAAAATCTAACTAAATTAAAACTAAACTAAAGCTAAAAATTAAATCTAAAAGCTAACGTCTAAAATTTAAATCTAACAATTAAAATCAACTTACTAAAATCGAATTACAACTTAAGAATCTAAATCTAAAATCGAACTAACATTATCACTAAAACAAAACTACATTAAAACATTACCAAAAAAAATAAAATAAAAACATTAAATCTACGCTAAAGAAAATGAAACCAAACTAAATCCAAAACTCAAACCTAACTCATTAATTAACTAAAACAAGCCAACTAAATTAAATTCTAACTAAAATAAACTTAAAATGAAAATCTAATTAACGCTATCGACAAAACAATGAAACTAATAAAAGATTAAAATGTATATACACGAATTTGTTTCAGGTGTTTGGATTTTTGTTTTGTAGGTCGACAGATGAAGGACTACGGAAGATTTGGACGCAAGGGCAAGGGGAGAAAGTCGATGGAGGACGACTCACAGTTGGACTACAGCACTGAAATCGAATGGCAAGGGTATGAGAAAGGCCGAGGAACGGGCCGGTAGCAACAAGGAAGATGACGACCGGCAAAGGGACGAGTTGAGGAATGATGATGACAAGTGAATGGAAATCCCCATGGCTAAGAGCAGGAATTTTAATGGGTTTGAAAGATGGAGAAGAAAAAAATCGATGGAAAGGAAGAGCAAGAGAAATGAGGACTAAACGACTGAGGAAGGCAGGATCGGGAATCTTACCGGCAGAGAGAGAAATGAGGGCGTTTAATTGCGTAGATAAACCTAATACATGAAAACGTCCAACAAACTCAAATTTTTCCGTCTTAAGCATAGATTTATATTGCTTTATAAATCGAATATTATGTATCCGTTCATAGAGGCAATTTGAGGCCAGATTCGACCTTTGAGGGTTAGATCTCGTTTCTCGTATCCTAAATTTTTTTTTTTTCTCGTTCAACGCTGCAACCTACAAAACCCGCCCGATCCCCAAGATAAAACACATCACGAAAAACGCATAAACCCTTACAGCTTCCTTAAAAATTTATAAATTTACAAACTAGTTTGCGTATTTAAACCCTCATGGTCGACATTTGAATTCGTTTTTTTTAGCACAGATTTTTTGAGATTTAAAATTTTAGTGAGAGGCACAAGCCTTAGAGATCCCGCAAAACCACCAATTTTGTAAGATAGACTTGGAATTTAACAAATAATGAGCTTTTCGTATTTATGTCATTGAGAGTCTACTGTCCAATCAGACTTCCCCGACGCTCAATCTTAAGAAAAATTTCCCCGCACACTTAGATCCGGGACGAGATCGATAGAGATTTAAGAAAACAACAATGAGACCTTTTCTCAAAATCAATGTTATTTTATAAACTCCGTAAACCATACAGATACTCCAGATGATTAATCCAGAAGACCATCAAACCATAAAATGCAAGAAACAAAGTAGTAGAGCTTTAGAGACACCACCACATGTATCCGAGAAGGAACATCAAAATTTGTAAACTTCAAAGTCTTTATGTTTTATTACTCCAAAATTTACAAGAGTTTCTAAGAACAGTGCACGATCTTAGACGGATGACTCAAGAATGAGAAAGACCTCTAAATTTATAGACAAGATCTTAACGATTATTCGATGATTCCCACAAAAATAATCTCTAATCATTCAAAAGATTTAATTATTTCTTTAATCCTGAGCGTTGAAATTAAAATTTTGGGAAAAAACGAATTTATCATTTAATTCAATTTTAATTAACTTAAAAATATTATTTTTGAGTTAATTACCCCAAAATTTTGACTTTGACTTAACCACCAAGGCCCAAGGGTCCAAAATTTCTTAAAATTTCAATATTCCCTTGACTGGGCTTTCAAAATCATTTCAAGGACCCACAAATTTTGCCTTTAAAGATTTAATCCTAATCTCAGACCCTAAATTAATTAAATTTCTGGTTTCTAAGGATTTTATTAATTAATTGACCCGGTAAAATTTAATTAATTGACTAAGAGGGGATTATAATTATTTTTCCAACCCTCTTTTTACATGAGATAATACATTTACATACATGAAGGGGGGAATACCTATTCGTATAGACCTCAAACATACCCGCTCAAGACTCAAAACATGATATAGTAGACCAAGTAGTTCAAACTACTTTTAAGGACTCCGATAGAAACACTAGACTCACTTAGTATGCTTCGATGATAAAATCCACCCTAGCTTTGGGTGAGGGCCGAGGGTGGACTCACGATCACTTACTTGAATCATGAGACAAAAACCTAGGATAGAGATCATCAAATAACATACTTGTACTCTTGTAGATGTTCTATATGCTAGAGCAATTTTACTTTTCTCACAAGAATCATGTTAAATAGTTAAGTAAAATGCGATGAGAACATATAAGTGGATCTTATAGAAGACAAATCATAAATCAGAAAATGTAGGTGGTTCGTTACGCTGTCACCGGATGCTTCAACCAACAGGTCTCCTTGGTCGCCCAACCCAACATGTGTCACAACAAATTCTCCATCCAAGAAATGAGTCAACCCAAGTCAACTCCAAAAAGTCAACGCCGGTCGTAAAAAAGTCAACGCAGTATGCCAGTTAAAAGTCAACGTATAAATAGACAGAAGTCAACCCTTTGACCTCGATTTATGTGCCAAATAAACGGCCTTCCAAAATCGAATCCCCACACCAGCCATCAGGACCATGCTACGACCAAAGTCAACGCCGGTCAAATCCTTCGCAAAACCCTAACCGCGTAAAAATCGTCCTCTTCAACTCGCCCGCATCGTTTCTTGTCCTTCTTCTCCTTCTCACACGTGTGGTTGAACTCGTCCTCCAAGGAGCTCGTACTAAATCGAAGCAGAGAAGATGTTGTGAGTTGTGTTGTGTTTAAATGCTCTCCAACTTGGCTCGTATTTATATCCATCATTAAAGTGGTGGACATCTCTGGGTGTGAAACCTAAGGCTTGACTCCTACATATAATTTATTAAGAATAATAAATTCAAAATAAATGTTCTCATTTATTGAGCCACATACACATATATGGATTTGCACCCTCTCCAAAGAGGAATCCAACAAAAATATTAGCCTCTTAACTGGCATCAACATGGAGTTTGGACCTAGTTGCCATTCAAATTTAACACTCCCCTTCAACTAGGAGAACTCCATCCATCGCTGCAATCAAACATCGTAAGGCCATCCCGCCGTAACTTGCTTTGTCGGCCTCTTTATTTCGGTAACGTAAGTGGGTCACTACAAAGATGATCATCCCCCCCGACGACATAATCAAATCTGCAGGTTCAAACTCCTATCAAACTCATGAAGAGTATCCAACCAACCCAAAGTTGGTTCATCTCGACCCGAAGTCGCGCAGGTCCTGCATTCTCACTAAACTTGATCCAAATCAAGTGGTTGGACCGTGCCATCCTAGATAGAGAGTACGGCAACTTCGATGCATTCATCGCCTTGCTAATAGTCTCTAGCTTTTCCCACCTCATTGGCCAAATAAGAGGTACTTCCTATGAGCCCCTAACTCAATGGGTAGGATGCATACGGGCACTTGATAAATGAGATAAGAATCACTAATAATCACAAGGGTGGGGGCGGTAAGATTATGAGTGCTTATAGCTCCGAGAAGCTATCCCCAAAGCCCCCTGCAGCTCCCGTGAGCTCATCGTCCAACAGACCCACATCATAGGGTCTTTCCACGACACCAAGACTCTCACTAAGGTTAGGAACTTGACCTTCCTGTGGGCTTAGTGAGAATATCCGACCGCTTCATCGCTTCCTATATGATCGAGCCTTACTTGGCGCTCACGTACCATATCCCGATAAAGTGGTACCCGATATCAATATGCTTGGATCTGTCGTGGAACACAGATTCTCAACATACGAATCCCACTCGATTATCACAGAGTATCACGCTGGTATCTAGCACACATGTCCAAACAAACTCTCACTAAAGAGCTTCCGCAACCAAATCGTTTCACAATGTGCCATACTAGCAATGTATTCGGGCTCTCCGCTGCTCAAAGCCACCGACTTCTCGTTTCCCGCTCATCCATGAGATCGGTTGCAATCCAAGATTGAAGATTCGATGTGCTCTTACGATCCACCACACCGGCTGCACCAATCGGCATCGTATAGTCCACCCGAGTATCACACTCGACAGCAGTATTTCACCCATGGTTTATCGTGCCCGAAGATATATTCCCAAAAGATTTTGGCACCAACCCAAAGGAAAGTGATGAGGCTCAACCATCTCTGCCGACTCAAAAGTGTCTGCACGTAAAACATATATCTCGGCCTGCAAGTTCACTAAGAACATCAAAGCTCCTATGAGTTGACTACTCAAGATGGATTGGCCAAGATAGGCTCAAGCCGCCACTCAACTTCTTAAAGTTGAGTTCCATCTGGGTACGATTACCCGACCATAAATTTCACCATCCCAAATCTCCGTGTAGCTTCACAATGTATTTTCCTTGAGAAAGGAAAATCTCTCCAGGTCTCGCGTACCTCCAGGCCTAGGAAGTAGTGCATCAATCCTAGGTCCTTCATCTTGAATAAGAACAGCTCCTTACATTGATGAATGAGAGGGTCAAGACTGGCCAAGAAGAGGTCGTCCACACACAAAGACTAGAATGAGAGGCTTCCCGCACAACCTTGAAGTAAAGGTTCGGATCAAGATACTTCGAGTGAAGCCTACCATCAAGTAACTATCCATCCTCTCACCAAGCTCCGGGTGCTTGCTTTAACCCATAGAGGGCTTTCAACCCGCACACGAGTGCCCGATTTTGAACTTCAAATCCCGCAGGTTGTTCCAACATACACCTCTTCCTTTTATTACCATGCGTGAAAGTTGCCTTGACATCCATCCGATGAAGACTCCATCCTTGCGTAGCAAAGAAGGGCTATGATTGATCTGGATGGTGGTATATCGTGCCAATGTGTGCAAATATGTCATCATAGTCTATTCCTTCCTTTGAGAGAAGCCATCGGCAACAAACCTTGGCCTTAAACTTTTCCGCACTCCTCATCGATCCATGTTTGATCTTGTAGAGCCATTTGCGGTGACAACGTATTTGTCCTTCTCTGCCTCTGGGACCACATCCCGTACATCATTCTTCATAATGGACTCCCATATTCTTCGTGTACAGTATCCTTCCAAACTTGATGCTTTACGACTTCCTCAAAAGATCCAGGTTCAGACAGCTACAATAGTAATTATGGCAAATGCAGATACCCTTGGTATCTACGACTTCTTGCTTTCTTAATGTCCTCCTTGTGCGCATGACCCCCAAGATCTTCGAGGGTGTCCCCGAGCCATGAGGGTCTCTTTCCCAAAGGAAGGAGATGGATCAATAGGATCCATCAGTCCTTCAATATCGTGCATAGTCTCATCCTCGGGTTCTTCCGCATTTCCAGGCCTTTCCTCATGATTTTCTCCATCTAGGAAGATCTACTACTTTCTTCAAAGGGAAGCATTCTGCCAAAAGTGACATCATGGCTTATCTCTACTTCCCTTTCGACTGTGTACATAGACTCTATATGCCTTAGAAGTCTCACCGCAGCCCACAAACATTCCTTTTCCGCAGCATCCAAATTTTTACTTCTTTTTCTTTCTGCACATGAAAATAGACAAGGACATCCAAAAATTTCGAAATGTGAGACATCAAGCCTTTACCAGAGAAAACCTCTTCTGGGAGTTTTGGAGTCCAAAGGAATGAGGGCATCTGGGCTTTGAATGTACACAAAGTAAAGATTTGTACTTTCTCCCACGTAAACTTTGTAGACCCCGGTCACATAGCATGGCACGGGGCAAATCTTCCAATAAATAGTCCCATTCTTGCTCAAAGAACACTATTCTCGTCAGAGTCTATGCAAAGCAGTAGTCTCCTCTTAATGCCAAATTTTCTCTCGCAAAAAAGTCTTTGAACTCATTTGACTCATATTCAAGGCCATTGTCGATTCTCAAAATCTTGATCTTCTTCCTGGGCTATATTTTCCACCAAGGCTTTGAAGGTACAACCATATGAAAGCCTCATCCTTCTTCTTCAAGAAGTATATCCAGGTTTTGCGAGAAGTCATCAAGAATGTCATGTAGTAAGAACATCCCCTGTGATGTTACAGTAACATACCGTATAGATCGAATGGACCAACTTGCAATATATCGTATGCTCTTATGACACTTTGAGGAAAAGGTCCCCTTGTATGCTTTTCCTTCAAAGACAAACTCTTACATACACCTTCATGATTATTTCCCTTAAAGTCAGCATCCCGTCACCACCTTCCTTGCTTCTGAATGGGCTCTGTAATGAAGGTGTCCAAATCTTTCAAGTGCCATAGTTCGGTTTGTCGTATAGTATCACAAGTCATAGCTCCCAACGGACTCCTCCAACCCGGTAGAGTGTACCAACTCTAAAACCAATTGAGATAGCTTCCTTGGAAGCTCTCCTTCCACATGAGCACCTTTCCATCGAGAAAGTTACATTGAATCCTTTGTCTTCCATGGAAGATGTAATACGTTCTTTTCTTCAATTCTAGGTACATAGAGTACATCTTGGTAAACGTAGGACTTGTCCTTCAGACAAGTGAGGGTCACAGCTCCCCGTCCCTTTCACAGATAAGTGGCATTATCCCCAAGGATAATTTCTAGATTAGTATCCCTTTCAACCATGTCGAGTGCTTCCTTGAATCCCGGTGATGTGTCTTGAGGCACCACATCGTATTAGCTTCGACATCCATAGTGTTCATGAGATGCTCTGGAGAGCATACAAGAATATACTCATTTCTTTTATCAACAACATTAGACTCCTCATACCTGGTATTTCTCTCGACCTTTTAGAAGGCCGATTGTTTCCTCCAAAGTGAGCCTTCCTCTTTCCTTTGGATTTGTCATTTCTTCGATTCCCATTCCTTCTGGGTTGTTGTTGTTATCATCACTATCTATAACTTTTCAAGGGGCATTCTCTAGCATAGTGATCTGTGCCTATGGTAGGTGAAACATTTACCTCTTCTTCTTGAGTCCTCGTTTTCCTTTGTCCTTAGAACCACCAGAAGTTCTTCTTCTTGAATGAGCACCATAGGCAAAGATTGGCCATTATCGAATTCCTTCATCCTTGTTTCTTCTTGCATACATCTAGACAAATTAAGCTCATCAAAGTTAGGAGTGGTATTATCATGGAGAATGGTAGTTGTGAATACTTGCCATTCATATGGGAGTCCTCCAAGTGCGGTGAGAACCATTCACGATCGCCTATTGTCTCCCAATAGCCAAATAGATTGTTCCTTGTTTCGGTCAATTTCGTAAAGAAGGTTTGAATAGATTCATCCCGAATTCTTCATATTCTTCAACTTGTTCTTGAGGAATAGCACTTGTTCATTTACCTTGAACATAAGGATCAATTTGTCATACATCTCCTCTCTGGATGTGCCTAGTTCGTATATATGCAACCAGACTTCTTATGTATGGATTCGATCAATGTACTTTGCTCGATTTCTCCCTTCTTTATACTTGTTTCTGTCAAAGAATTTAGGCATTGATGGAGGTTCTTGAATCTTACTCCATTACATGATCCAAGAGATCATTATCTTCCAATTTGAGATCTAATATCATCTTCTCCGCATGGAAGTCATCCCTTCCAAATGCCTTGTCATTCTCCTTGAATTCAAGACTAGTGGAACTCCATTTCTTCCGGTGGTGATCAAGTAAAGATAGAGTTTGTCTTCACCTCACCTCTCATACCATGTGTTCTTTTGTAGATGTTCTATGCTAGGAGCAATTTTACTTTTCTCACAAAAGAATCATACAAATAGTTAAGAAATGCGTATAGAACATATAAGTGGATCTTAGAAGACAAATCATAAACAGAAAATGTGGTGGTTCCTCGTTACTTATGTCAATCGTGATGCTTCAAATCCGAAAGTCTCCTTTTGGTCGTCGAGTCAACCCAAGTCAACTCCAAAAAAGTCAACGCCGTCCGGAAAAAGTCAACGCAGGCGCCAAGCTAAAAGTCAACGTAGCAAACAGATTGGTCAACCCTTTGACCTCAATATGTGCCAAATAGTACGCCTTCCAAAATCGAACTTCCCACAAATTTTCACTCAATTGACCATGCTAAAGACCAAAGTCAATCGCCGGGTCAAACTTCTCGCAAACCCTAATCGCAGAAAATCGTCTCAACTCACCAGACGTTTTGTCCTTCTTCTCTCCTCACACGTGTGGTCAACTCGCCCTCCAAGGAGTCGACAAATCGGATGAGAGAAGATGTTGTGAGTTGTGTTGTGTTTAAATGCTCTCCAACTTTGCCTCGTATTTATATCCATCATTGGGGCGTGTGACATCTCGGGGGTGTGAAACCTTAAGGCCGATTCTTTGCACATATAATTTATTAAGAATAATAAATTCAAAAATAAATGTTCCCGTCATTGATTAAGACATATTATATATGGATTTTACACCTCTCCGAAAGAGGAATCCAACAAAAATATTAGCCTCTTAATCCAGCATCATAACATGGAGTTTGGACCTAGTTGTCCAAAATTTAACAATACTAGACTTACCTAGGTTGTTACATACATTTGACGGTCTTACTTAGATCATTTACATCATAACATGCGTAATGGGTTTAGCATCATTTGTAAATCATCACTGTTGATTGATGATGGAAACCGAATGGCGTTAACCACGTCGAACATGACGAATCCCATTTGAAAAAATGGGGGTGTACTGCTATGGGGTAGTTGGACGAAGTGCGGTCAACAAAAAGTTCCATTCAAAGTCGTCAAGAAGAGATTGTTCATATTGGTCAATTAGTTAGGAATAACAATGAGACTTGTACCATTGTCTCTATGATAAGATAAGATAAGATAAGATTAAACTATTAAGGTCCAATGAATGACCGCAAAAGTAGGTCAATGGGATTGAAGGATACATCTAGTATGAGTACAATATGGGAGTGCAAACACAACTCCTAGAAATATACCATGGGTCACTAAATATAAATTACAAATGTAATCCATGTCTACTAGGGTTCATTACCATGGTAATCCCATCAAGTCCAGACAATGTATGCTTTGCTAAGTAGTAATGGATAGGATCATTCGAAGGAAACAACACAATAGAAGCCTTGTTTATTTATTAAAATATGGACATTTTTCAAATTCCTCTTCTAGCTTGCCCAAGTCTTATCACACAGGTTCAATAGCCTTCACTGTTCCTAATGTGATCGGTAAATTTATGTTTTGAATTAACTCTACTAGGGTTCATTACCTGCACTTCCATCATGTCCAGACAACGTATGCTTTTCTGATTAGTGTTGGAAAGGATCATTTGAAGGAAACAACACTGTAGAAGCCTCATTTATTTATTGAAATATGACCATTTTTCAACTTCCTTTTCTAGCTTGGATGATTGTTTGCTTTTGCACACTTTATCTTGTTTTGGATGCTTAAATGCAAGTTTTCTTTCTGTAGCTCATTTGATCTAAATAAGATCCATCTACTTTTTAGCTTAGAAACTGATACATTCAGAAATTGCTAAACCTGTTCTGTCTGGACTACCAATCTTATCAACAGCAAGGTGGAATACCTTATTTCTTCCCTTATAGGTTACATTCAATGCTGTTGAATATGTTTATATAATTTTTCAAAACCCTTTAGATTTCTGAGATGCATCTTTATTTTATTTTCAGGAGCTCCACAAAGGGTACTATCAGGCTTCCTCCGGTCTTTTGTGGACAGTAGCAGAGCAGAAATTCCTTTCCGACCAGCACAGCTTCCAGTTCTAGGTTTGTCAGAAGGTGACAAACGATGTATACGTGACCGTAGCAGCATTATGGCACGCCACTTTTTTGCTGATAAAAGTGAAGATTATATTAATGCACAGGTTGACTAGTCATTTTTTTGAAAACATTTTGTTCCTGTACATAACTAACACTGTAAATCACATTTGAAGTGAAAAATTTTATTAGTTAATGAGGTGAAGTTCCTTTATTTGTCAATTTTTGTGAGATATCCAGGCAGAGAGTCACTTTGGGTTTCTCAATGTTATATGATGTGCTGATTTGTTTTGATGTTAATTAGTGTACATAGGCTGTTTTGGGAGGGTAATGCTGAAATTATGTAGGATTGAGTGTATTTAGGAGAATGTTTGAATAACCATATTCTATTACCGTACTATATAGCTTTATCAGTTATAAGACATTTTGTGTCTTCCTCTGTTGGTCAGCCACGTGCTTGATCCTTTTTATCTGGTAGACATATATGCTAGTCCAAAGTGTGTTCCCATTGTTTATTTTTGTATAAAAGATAACCGTAAGTCCATTCATATTAATGCCATTTTTGGTAATTGTTGTGTACGTAAGCACCCATCTTTATTAGGCACCGGGCTCTTTGTGTATGAGCTATGTTTTATGTAAGCTCATGAATTTGTAATAATGTTATAGCCCTTAGTATTTATAGTATCATATTTCAGTATTTGTAAAAATAACCACCTTTATGTAGGAAGGATTTTATCACTTTTATTAGTAACTTAAGTTCTAAGTTGGTTTTTATTTAATTTGGTATAATGCATGTTTTTCCACTTACATTGTAACTCTTTAATTTTATCAATAGAAAACCAAGAGGTTTATTTTGAGAGTCTTCCTTCATTATCTGGATTTGTAGGGTACAATTTGTCACCCCTCATTAGTGATTTTTTTATAACAAAGACAGGTTTACATTTTGATGGAGCTTTAGATGGTCTAAGTGTTCACTTGGTGATTTTGATGACCTGGTTAATGGTTGATAAGATTGTGTAGTCATGGGTGTCTTGATGATGCTTCGCTTGGTATACTTGCTTAACATAAAGAAAGCATTATATTTAGTCATGTGATGTTCTAGCCAACAATTTGTTAGATGTTTGGATATGGGGATATATGACTTCCTTGATAGAACACCTAGCATATGTGGGTTGGTATATCACATAAATTGCTTTATGATGAGGTGGATCATGGTTCTATATGGAGTGCTCCCCATCCTTGGCACATTTGTAAAGGCATATACACACTTATCATGACTTTAAGGCTTCAATGGTGAGGTCATTCCCCATCTTGATGAATCGGTTGATCATTTGGATGATTTGGCATATGAATTGATGGTGATACATGGCTTGTTTTGGATCTCGCATATTGCACATTATTCCATGATAGATGGATACCTTGTTTTATAGATCTAGCCCTTGGAAAACTTATGGAGGGTTTTATATCTTGGACCTTGAGCTTCAGTGGTTTTTTATGCCTTATTGTTGTGTGCTCCACCTTATGAGGCCATCTTGCACACCTTCTTGTACATTATTGTTCACATGTGCCACCCTTGGCGGAAGATCTTGCACACATGTTGAGGCATAGTCCTATTTTATTTGTTGATAAGGGGCTGCCTTCTTTCTCCATTGAGTTAGTTGAGCATTGATGACATTCTAGAAAGATTTGATGCCTTGTTTCATGGATCCACTTGCTTGGCACTTGAATTAAGGAGGATGTCCATCATTTGAGGCCGTTGGCACACTCTTCCATGTCTATTTGATGGGATGTTTCACTTCGGGATCTCACACTTGTGATATTTAGGGTTTTGACTTGATTCAAACCCTCATGGAGGAAGACGTCCACCTTTCTTTGAGCCTTATTGCACACAAATCTATGCTTATTGTTGAGGATGTCTCACTTTGGAGGCTTTGTTGTACTTTTATTTATAATTGGAGAAGGACGTCTCACTCATAATTTCACACTTGTCCACTCTTGAAGGGTTTTACTTGGTCATTGCACTTTTTTCCATGCCATTGATTAGGACCTTTTCACATTAGTGATCTATGAGGTTCCAAACCGGAGATCTAAGGTTTCGTTTCATTGTGTATTTGGAGGGCATCCTAGCTTCAGGAGCAATAATCTTTTGACGGAGTGTTCACATTTCATCAAGATCAATGCCATTAGTTGTAGAGTGGCAATGAGGCTTCACAATTGTGGTTGAAAAATATTGATGAAGTTGTGGTGTTTTCAAAATTGTTGCGAGGCAACATTTCACATCACTTATGACTTGGAGGTTATTGTTTGCACATTTATTGAGGATCTATTGATGGAGCAACTTCTCATGGAGGATTTTATGGAGGACTTTGGAGTATGCCATGGTCTTATACTCTCTTAAATGGAGATGTTCTACTGTCATGGAACATTCTTGTTGGAGACATGTACATGTGGCATGACAACCACTTGTTGTCTTATTGTTGGTTATGGTTGTAGAGTTGCTAGAAATTGCTTTGTAGGGCCAAGAGAGAAGAGTATGTCTACCCTATTGGGAGGGTTTCATGTGTGGAGTTTCTTCCTCTTGAATCATTTGTTGTCTCATACATTGCGGTTTCTCTTGCATCTTATATCTTCTTGAGTGGGTGCTAGAATAATGCTTCACTGTATAGGGCATACCCTATTGGCATAGTTTTGATGTGGCATCTTCAAGACCCTCCTAATATTCCTTACTTTCATTTCAGCAACGTTAAGTTCTTGTGGGCATGCATATTATAGCCCATGTATTCTTAACCTTTTATTGAGCTTGCCCTCTTGGATCAGCCTCCTGACTCCATTAGTCCTTGTTGGATAGGCACTAATCTCTTGACCCCTCCATCATTCTTTTACCATCAAACATAAAATTATTCTTTTGCTAGAGCTATCAATTCACATCACCTTTAGGCTTCATGGTTATAGCTTTAGTAATCCTAATTGCTAGGGATAACCTCCCTTGAATTAGAGAATAGCCAATCTAAAGTGAAAGGATAGATTGCTTAGGTGACCATCAGAGTAGTTCATTCAGGTTGTACCTCGTGGATTAGGGCTTTTTTCATTAAGTGCAAGTTGGGGAGGTAATACTATCCACCCTTTAGTGTACAGGTGCCTCCATTATTCTCTGTTAGTTCTTTTATTTCTGTTCTTCTTATCTTTCTATTTACTTATCACAGTAGTTGCAGCAGTACCATCTTGATCAGAAGCACGCTGCAGTAATTTATGTTTGCCACAATTTGATAGTCCGTTATTACGAAGTTTGGCCACTAATTATTTTTCTGGTAACAATATCAATTTTCTTTACTGTTGTTGAATCTTGACTCTGGTGGAATGTTGACTAATGCAAGATTTATTGAAATTCCCAGGTAAATGCACTTTTGCATTCTTTGGATATTGAAAATGATCTCAGGGCTTGGACTCCTTCTGGTGGGAGATTCTCAGAGCTGGAAGAGTACTGGAATGAATCCCAGGGTGCTGGCTATAATTCTATGGTTAGAAACAATTTTGATACCTCTCATCCTTCTGACAAATGGGTCACAGAATATAGTCAAAGAAGCAATATATCTGGATCCTGGGCTGAAGAGTTTGAGCAAGATCATGGTGTTGAAGCTTGGGCAGGCCAGTTCAATCAGGTCAGAATTACAAAATAAGGACAGATGTAATCGTTAGAATGGCTAACATAAGACAATTATTGTTCCACTGCCTATTTTTACTTAGGATTTTAGGAGCTTTAGCTTTTTAATTGTTTCATGAGTCTTAAACTTCTGTTGTTGATGTTGACAAAATTGGATTTATTGGTGGATATTTTGGGTATTTGATAAACTCTCCACTGTGAAAATGCAACTTTGTTGTGACATTAAGTGCATTGATTTTCAGGAACAGTCTCAGATGGCATCTATGACAAATATGAGAAACATGAACATTTCAAATGCTGCAGCATTGGAGCAAACACGTATGCTTGCCCATACATTGTCTCAAAATCAAGATCCAAAGTTTCAGGTTGGTAACTGTACATTTTTACTTGAAAGCAGTTACTTTTCAAGGTTCTCTCTTGTAAATGTATTTTCAGGGAATGAACACTGGTTGACATATTTGTGCCGATGTACTTTACGTGAATCTTATACATAAAAAGTGTATAGTTATGAAGTACCTGGAAATGGCATAATAAATACTGAATTTTTGAGAGAGACACAACACAATCATTTCCAGAATAAAGAACCTGGTACTTCAGATAGTCACGTCCAAGAGTGCATGGGAGAACCCATATGCATATGTTGAATTGTAATCCACAAAATATCATCATTTCTTAATATGTAGAGAATCAGTGTCATATATGAAGTAGCCAGTGCAAGTGCAAAAAAACTATAGTCGGGCCAAGCAACACTATGCCTGTGCTGTGCAGGGATTGCTGAATATTTTGTCAAACTGTGGAGTTTGGGGGGACTGTGGTTGCTTACCCTTTAGGCACATCAACTGTTTTTTGAGGATGATTTATCAACCTTTCATTGTAAAGGATAGGAGATGTTAATAAAATGCAGCAGATGCTAATAAAATGCAGCAGGTGCCCAGTCTCCTGTTTAATATCATATTAATAGTTTTCTGTGACTGGGCATGAGCAGGGCAATCTATTCATGCATACAAGGAGATGCTTCATAGGTCTCTTGAATACAATTTCTGCTAAATCCATGACCTTTGACTCTACCGCTGTTTGTGTATGATCTTGACATGACATGGCTCATTATTATCAGTAACAGGAGATTATTATTATATTGTCTGTATATACTATATATTATATAATACCAAAAATATCTTGGTTGTGACTGAAAGGTCACAACTCTTTCTCTGTTTCACTGGATATTGGGTCTTGTATGGTAGCAACTAGCCATTGTAATGAATCACCACAGAAAATGAAATATAATGAATATTTGCTTATTTGGAGCATATCTTTATATCCTTCATGTGCTGTGTGGAGTGATAGAGTTGATCATATAAGATTCTAGTTCAAGCACTATATCCAATATGGTATCAGAGTGGGATTGATACGACTTCCCAATGCTGACCTTACAGCAATGATTCCAATACAGAAAGGGATTTGGTGTCGAGGATGCTCTGAGAGTACTGTTGAGTACTCTTGTTCCTAGACAGCTTGGTCTGTGTACTTCATCTGCTGTGTGGAGTTGATCTTATAAGATTCCAATTTAAACACTATATTCAATATGGTATCAGAGTGGGATTGATATTACTTCCCAATACTGAACTTCTTACAGCAATGCTTCCCAGATAGGAAGTATTTGGTGTTAAGGAAGCTCCAAGAGTACTATTGAGCACTTTTATTACCAGATAATTCGATCCTTTCTTTATATTGTTGCTGCTTCTGTTGGCATAAAAGGATTGGCACATGAATTAGTTTGGGGAAGGAAACAAACATTTCCCAGCTCTCTGACAAGTTTTATGTGAAAATGAGTATCTTGGAATATCTCTCCAAACAGCATGCATCATAGGTGGTTGTCACAGTAACCTCAAATCTGTTTCTTACATACAAAAGAAACTTCAAATCTCCAATAGTTGCGCACTATAATGTTTTATTACCTCTATCATTATGAAGGAACCAATACGAAGTTTGATGTCTATAGAAAAATTGAGGCTGAGGGGGGTTTGGATGTACAATACATCAAGGAACTCAGGAGCGAAATGAACAATCTTTCCTAACATTACGGGTCAAAGGGAAAAACCTCCTGATACAAGCCTAGCTGCTTGATTGAGCCTGATGTTGGATTCTCCTAGGTGTTGAAAATGGCAGCAAAGGAAGATCTTTTCTGGCTCGTGCCTTAGTCAGAAAGACCACGATTTGTCTTCCTTTGACCATGGAGAGATTCATGGAGATGACAAGTTCATGCGTAGTGATCGAGCTTCAATCACGTGGAGCCTTCCTCAGTTAACTACAGGATCAAGTGGTAGTCTGAGTTTAGAAGAGGACGTGTTGGGAGTTTCAGTCTTTGATTGAAGCAAGGACGAGTTAGAGAACCAGTTAGACTCTGTTAATTATTTAATCAAAACACATGTTCTAAATTTGTAACTTGCCCATTTTAGCATGGATTGAATCAGTAAAGGAGGACAAAGGCACAAGTAAATTACAATTTGTAAATTTTTGTAGATGTTCTATTCTTGATGCAACTTTACTTTTATTACAACAATCACCCAAACAGTTAAGTAAAATGGTGATAGAACATACCAGTGGATCTATAGAAGACAACCCAGAAACAGGAGAATGTGAAGGTGCGTTACGGCGGTCAACATGATGCTTCAACCAGCAAAGTCTTCTTGATCAGCCAACCCAGAATGTGTCACAACAATCCTCAAATCAGTCACCCAGTCAACTCAAGTCAACTCCATAAAATTCAACGTTGTCCAGAAAAGTCAACGCAGAGCAGCAACATCAAAGTCAACGCAGCTCCAACTTCGGTCAACCTTTTGACCTCGGTTCTTGTGCCAATGTGTACAGCCTCCCAAAATCGAAGTCTCCAATAAATTTCAGCCTCTTTGGACCATGCGTTGACCAAAGTCAACGCTGGTCAAACCTTCGTGGAAACCCTAGCTGCAGCAATTTCGTCCTTCTCCTTGGCTGTAGTAATTCGTCCTTCTTCCCACGTGTGGATCGAAATTGTCCTCCAAGTAGCTCGTACTAGATTAGAAGAGAAGAAGATGATGTGATGAGTGAGTGTGAAATGCTCTCCAAAGTTGACTGTATTTATATACATCATTGAGGTGTGACATCCGTCAGAAACCTGAGGCCGACCGCACATATAATTTGATTATAAATAATAAATTCAAATAATTGTCTCCACACGTATTGTGATAAATTTATATGGATCTTACACCCTCTCGAAAGAGGAATCCAATAAAAAGATCGTATCTTCATCCGAGCATCACAACATGGAGTTTGGACCTAGTTGTCCAATTTTAACACTCCCACTCAACTAGGGAGAACTCCATCCACCTGTGCAAACAAACATCGTGCGTCATCCCGCCGTAACTTGCTTTGTTGGCCTCTTTATTTCAGAACAGAAGTGGGTCAATCACAAAGACATCATCCCCCGGCTGACAGATTCAGCCCAGAGGTCCGAAACCTCTATCAGACTCTCAAAGAGTCTCATACCAACCCGAAGTTGGTTTACCTGACCCGAAGTCAGTTGGAGGTCCGAAACCTCACTATACTTGATCCCAGATCAAGTGGTTGGACCGTGCCATCCTAGATAGAGAGTACGACAACTTCCGATGGTTCCATCAAGATTTAAGCTACTAGTCTCTAGCTTTTCCCACCTTATTGGCCAAATGAGAGGTACTTCCCATGAGCCCTGAACTCAATGGGTAGGATGCATACGGGGCACAGATAATGAGAGGTGAACCAACTCAATAATCACAACGGTGGGGTCCAAGTACACCAAAAAGGTTGGGCAAGCCTAGCCTTGTGGTTGCTCATAGCTCCGAGAAGTTGTCCCCAAAGCCCCCCAGAGCTCCTCGAGCTCATCGTCCAACAAGATCCACATCATAGGGTCGTTCCACAATACCAAGTCTCTCACGGAAGGTTAGGAACTTGACCTTCCCCAGGGGCTTAGTGAGAATATCCGTGACCTACTCATCAGTTCCTAAATGATCGAGCCTTACAGCGCCTCGCTGTACCATATCCCGAATGAAATGGTCCCTGATATCAATATGCTTGGATCAGTCGTGGAACACATGATTCTCGATCAAGCGAATCCCATTCTGATTATCACAGAGTATCACCGTGGTATCTAGCACATGCTCGAACAACTCACTGAAGAGCTTTCGCAACCAAATCGCTTCACAACAGCCCATCGTCGCAATGTATTCGGCCCGGCTGTACGCCTTCAAAGCCACCGACTTCGCTTCCGCTCATCCATGAAATCGGCGTTAACCAAGATTGAAGCAAGATCCCGATGTGCTCTTACGA
Organism: Pinus albicaulis; assembly: GCA_034641835.2. Classification (NCBI taxonomy): domain Eukaryota; kingdom Viridiplantae; phylum Streptophyta; class Pinopsida; order Pinales; family Pinaceae; genus Pinus; species Pinus albicaulis. The sequence continues at coordinate 61,440 of JAXQQM020074463.1, forward strand.
TCCACCACACCGCCACTTCCTGACAAAGACGTAAGATATCCACCGATATCACACTCGCAAAGGTATCTCACCATGGTTTATCGTGTCCCCGAAGATATCTCAGAAGATTCCTGGCACTAACCCCGTGAAAGTGATGAGGCTCAACCATCTGCTGACTCAAAGTGTTCACTGGAAAACATATATCTGGATGGGTTTTCACTAAGAACATCAGGGCCCCTATGAGTTGACGATACTCAGTAGGATTTGAAAATACGGACCCAGCAGCGCTGCCACCCAACTTCTTGAAGTTGAGATTTATTGGTGTTGACACAGACTTGTAGTCCACCATACCAAATCTTTCAAGAAGTTTCACAATGTATTTTCCTTGAGAAAGGAAAATCTCTCCAGGTCTCTGCCAGACCTCCAGGCCTAGGAAGTAGTGCATCAGTCCTAGGTCCTTCATCTCGAACTCGGCAGCGAGCTCCCTCTTGCATTGATGAATGAGAGGGTTCGCACCTGTCAGGAAGAGGTCGTCCACATACAGCACCAGAATGAGAGGCTTCCCCTGTACAACCTTGAAGTAAAGGTTTGGATCAGCATTACTTCGAGTGAAGCCCAGCTTCATCAAGTAACTATCCATCCTCTCGTACCAAGCTCTGGGTGCTTACTTTAACCCATAGAGGGCTTTCTTCAACCTGCAAACATGAGTGTCTCAATCCTGAACTTCAAACCCCAGAGGTTGTTCTACATACACCTCTTCTTTTATTGTACCATGCAGAAAGGCGGTCTTGACATCCATCTGATGAAGACTCCATCCTTGCGTAGCAGCAAGGGCTATGATTGATCGAATGGTGGTATATCGTGCCACAGGTGCAAATATGTCATCATAGTCTATTCCTTCCTTTTGAGAGAAGCCACGGCAACAAATCTTGCCTTGAACTTTTCAGCACTCCCATCAGATCCATGTTTGATCTTGTAGAGCCATTTCGCGGTGACAACAGATTTGTCCTTCGGTCTCGGGACCACATCCCAGACATCATTCTTCATCATGGACTCATATTCTTCGTGCATAGCATCCTTCCAAACTTGATGCTTTACGGCTTCCTCAAAAGATCCAGGTTCAGATTGTACAATAGTACTCATGGCAGCTAGATACCCTTGGTATCTACACGGCTTCTTGCTTTCTCGGAATGTCCCCCTTGGGGCAGCATGACCCTCAGCATCTTCGAGGGTGTCCCTAAGCCATGATGGTCTCTTTCCCAGTGAAGGAGATGGATCAATAGGGTCCATTGGTCCTTCAATATCAGGCATTGTCTCATGCTGCGGTTCTTCTTGATTTCCAGGCCTTTCTTCATGATTTTCTTCAGATCTTGGAAGATCTACTACTTTCTTCAGGGAAGCATCTTCGTCAAAAGTGACATCATGGAATATCTCTACTTCCCTTTGACCAGGTACATAGACTCTATAGGCCTTAGAAGTTTCGCTGTAGCCCACAAACATTACTTTCTTCCCAGAAGCATCCAGCTTACTTCTCCTTTCTTTTGGCACATGAAAATAAATAAGACATCCAAAAATTCTAAAATGTGAGACATCAGGTTTCTTACCAGTGAAAACCTCTTCGGGAGTTTTGGAGTCCAGGGCGGAATGAGGGCATCGGTTTTGAATGTATACAGCAGTATTCGCAGCTTCTCCCCACAGAAACTTCAGTAGACCCTGGTCACATAGCATGGCACGGGCAGCTTCCACAATGGTCCTGTTCTTTCGTTCAGCAACGCCATTCTGCTCAGGAGTATAGGCAGTAGTAGTCTCCCTCTTAATGCCAGCTTCTCTGCAAAAGTCCTTGAACTCATTTGACTCATATTCAATGCCATTGTCGGTCCTCAAAATCTTGATCTTCTTCCCTGTCATGTTTTCCACCAAGGCTTTGAAGGTACGGAACCACATGAAAGCCTCATCCTTCTTCTTCAAGAAGTATATCCAGGTTTTGCGGGAGAAGTCATCAATGAATGTCATATAGTAAGAACATCCTCCCAGGGATGTCACGGGTAGCATACCAGATAGATCAGAATGGACCAGTTGCAAAATATCAGATGTCTTTGTGACACTTGAGGGGAAAGGTCCCTTTGTATGCTTTCCTTCGGCACAACCCTTACATACACCTTCATGATTATTTCCAAAGTCGGGCATCCCTGTCACCACCTTCCTTGCTTCGGGAAGGGCCTTGTAATGAAGGTGTCCAAACCTTCGGTGCCATAGTTCAGTTTGTCTGATAGTATCACATGTCATAGCTCCTAGAGGACTTCCTTCAACCTGGTAGAGTGTTCCAACTCTAAAACCAATCACGATAGCTTCCTTGAGATTCTTCTTCCACATGCGCCTTTTCCATCAATGAATGCCACATTGAAGCCTTTGTCTTCAATCGCTGATATAGACATAAGGTTCTTCTTCAATTTTGGTACATAGAGTACATCTTGCAAATGTAGGACTTGTCCTTGAGACAAGTGGAGGGTCACAGTCCCTGTCCCTTTTACGGGATATGTGGCATTATCTCCAAGGATAATTTCCAGATTAGTATCCTTCTCAACCATGTCAAAGAGTGCTTCCTTGAACCTAGTGATGTGTCTTGAGGCACCACTATCTATCAGCCAGACCTCCATAGTGTCGAGCGGGGATGCAGCAGAGAGAGCAGATACAAGAATGTATTCATTTCTTTTATCAACAACATTTGACTCTTCATACCTGGAGTTTCTAGACCTTTTGAAAGGTTGATTGTTTCCATCAGAGGGAGCCTTCCTCTTTCCTTTGGACCGGTTGTTTCTTTGATTTCCATTCCTCCGGTTATTGTTGTTGTCATCACTATTGGGAGAATCCTTTTTGAAAGGACATTCTCTGGCATAGTGACCAGGCCTATGACAAGTGAAACACTTGCGCTTCTTTCCTTGGGCCCTTGTTCTTCCTTTGTTCTTAGAACCACCAGAGTTCTTCTTTCTAGAATGAGCAGCATAGGCAACATTTCTGTCATTTTCATATTCCTTCATTCTTGTCTCTTCTTGCATGCATCTGGACAGTAGCTCGTCAAAGTTAGGAATTGTACTATTATTGAGAATGGTAGTGTTGAATACTTGCCAATCTCACGATCGGCTATTGTCTCCCTAATAGCTAGCAGATTGTTCCTAATCTCGGTCAATTTCAGAAAGTATGTTTAGACAGACTCATCCCTGCCTTTCTTTAGATTCTTCAATTGATTCTTGAAGAATAGCACTTGGTTTACATTGTTTACCTTGAACATTAGGATCAATTTATCATACATCTCTTTAGATGTACCCAACTCAGAGATGTAGGCCACCAGGCTTTTATGAATGGATTCCCTGATCATCAGCTTTGCATTGATCTCTCCCTTCTTATACTTGGTTTTAGCAACAGCAGTAGCATTGGATGGAGGTTCTTGTATCTTACCCAGTACATGGTCCATGAGATCATGGTCTTCCAATTTGAGATCTAATATCATCTTCCAGGCATGGAAGTCATCCCTTCCAGTCAGCTTGTCATTCTCCTTGAAGTCATAACTTGTGGAACCCATTTTTCTTAGATGGTGATTGCTATAAGTTAGGGCTTGTCTTCACCTCAGCTCCGATACCATGTAAATTTTTGTAGATGTTCTATGCTTGATGCAACTTTACTTTTATTAAAACAATCACCCAAACAATTAAGTAAAATGCTGATAGAACATACCAGTGGATCTATAGAAGACAAACCAGAAACAAGAGAATGTGAAGGTGCGTTACGACGGTCAACAGGATGCTTCAACCAGCAAAGTCTCCTTGATCAGCCAGCCCAGAATGTGTCACAACAATCCGCAAATTAGTCACCCAATCAACTCAAGTCAACTCCAGAAAAGTCAACGCAGGGCAGCAACATGAAAGTCAATGCAGCTCCAACTTCGGTCAACCTTTTGACCTCGGTTCTTGTGCCAATGTGTACGGCCTCCCAAAATCGAAGTCTCCAATAAATTTCAGCCTCTTTGGACCATGCGTTGACCAAAGTCAACGCTGGTCAAACCTTCGTGGAAACCCTAGCTTCCGCAATTTCGTCCTTCTCCTTGGCTATAGTAATTCGTCCTTCTTCCCACGTGTGGATCGAAATTGTCCTCCAAGTAGCTCGTACTAGATCAGAAGAGAAGAAGATGATGTGATGAGTGAGTGTGAAATGCTCTCCAAAGTTGATTGTATTTATATACATCATTGAGGTGTGTGACACATCTGCTAGGGGTGTAAAACCTTAAGGTCGACCTGCACATATAATTTATTATAAATAATAAATTAAAAATAAATGTTCTGCTCATCGGATTAAGATAAATTTTATATGGATCTTACACCTCTCTGAAAGAGGAATCCAATAAAAATATCGGTATCTTCATCTGAGCATCACAACATGGAGTTTGGACCTAGTTGTCCAATTTTAACACAATTTGTTTGTGCATGAGGTTGTGAGACAGGACAGAGCTCACGAGTTAGTGTGAGAGAGCCTTGATTGTTGAGTGCAGGAATTGTGTCCTAAAGAATAGGAGAACAAGTGTGCTAGGATTTAGGAGGATTGGTTGTGCGCAGGATGTGTGGGGCTGGGGAGTGCGCTAAGAAATAGGGCCTGGAATGCGCTAGAAAATAGGAGATTAGTGCAAGGAATAAGGAGGCCAAGTGTGCAAGGAAGGAGGAGCAGAACTGAAGCAAGTCAAGGAGGAAGCAAATGAAGAATTGTGTGCAGGATCAAGTAGTGATCAAGGAAGCCAAGATCAATTGTATAAGCTGAGGGTTGTGTGAGAAGCAGAACACTTTGTCAAGAGAGACAGATTGCTTTGTAATAGATTCGATTGCTCCAAGACAATCAATAAAATAGCCACATCAAGCAAGCAGGTTTATAAGTTGTTAAGAGACTTGTATCTTGGTGAAAGTAAATTAGTTTCAGTTTTCAGTTGTTCATCTTAGTAGTTGCAGAGTTTCATGGAAATTTAACTCTAGAGGTGGGATTTCTGTGGGTTGGGGGGGAGGAAATTGCTTGTCTCACTGATCACTCACCAACAAGCTTTGGAAGTGAGGAGTTTGAGAAAGTTTCACAACTGTCCATTCTGTTGACCGCTATGCATCACATACCTCTCTTTGATGCTGCCACAACATAAGAGATAAAGCCGATTGCAAGACCTGTATCCTTTATGGTTGATTCTGAGCATGCCAAGACATCAACCATCTCATCATTCACTTACTCTCTAACCAAATTGGACTCAATGATGGCTAGAAAATTCAGCCTATCTACGGTTGATGCAAACTCTGTTCTGTGCTCTAATAATCCCACCTTTTCTGCAAGCCGGTAGCACATTAAACTTATGCTGAAATAGTGGGCTTTTTGTGTCTTCCATGACCTGTATAGAGTCCAACCTATCCTCTCCACCTATTGTAGCTGCACTTCAACACTCTTTAGATTTGCTACTCACCATCTAAACAAAACTGCCATGCTTGGCATTATACTGCCTTGCTTCGCAGTAGAAACAACTTTGCTTTCACCCTCCATCACTGACTTCTTCCACGCAATATTTTTATCTTGTTAGTGTTCTAAATACTTCACCAAAATGGAAAATAAATAACAAATATACTTTAGCTTGCTGCTTAGCTTCGATCCATCACTGATTTCTTCCACTCAACTTTTTTTATCTTGTTAGTGTTCTAAATACTTCACCAAAATGGAAAATAAATAAAAATTAAACTTTATCTTGCTGATTAGCTTCGATTTTGGTCCTGTTAAACCCTGAAAATACCCTTGGATGAGATGTGATTGATCATTAGTGGGCGTGTCACTTGTTGAAAAGTGTAACTAGGATCGGTCTTCATATTGAGTCTTGACCATGTACTTATGTATTTATAAGACAAAGATAATAAAATGTAATTTTTGTTGTACTTGCTTCATGGGTTTCATGAGCAAGATTTTATTATAGGTCAATAGACTTCTTCTTGATGTCCATTTGGGGTTGTCTTATGTTTATAAGTGTAATTAAGAGTCAGGTATATGAAGTGCCTAGTCTGAAGGATGTGCTCCAAGACCTTGTGGAAGAATGGCTTATGACAGCTCTCATAACTGCCCTCATAAATGCTGGGATAAAAGCTCTTCATGTTGGCCCTTAAGTAGTGATGAAGTCGGCCTTCAAGTAGGATGTAAGGTCGGCCTAAAAAGGAGGAACTGTGCTCTCTAGCCTTGTTGTTGACAAGTGCAGATCGGTGTAGGTAGGTGCAGGAAAGAAGGAGCCAATGAAGAAGCAATGACAAGGTCTTGGAAGCATATAAAGGTCTATGGTCTGAGTCTTGGTCATGGTACTTGTCATCTGAAAGCCTATAAGCAGAATTTTTCGTGGGTTTTCCTCTCCAAGAGGGAGAGATTTTGCCCTGGTTCTAGGAGCCTAACTTTGTGTCTTTGTATTTTGGTAATTGACTTGATGAAAGACTAAATAAGCTAAGCAAGAGAAGACATAAGTAACTTAGGTAATCTGACAAGTAATTATCAAGAAGAGAATTTGAATTAATCACTAGCCCTCTAAATTCTCAACATGGTATCAGAGCTATGGTGTTAAAGACAAAGGGCTATTTGACAAGAAGACATTCAAGGTTCAAAAATTCAGTTTTTTAGAAAGCATCAAAGCAAAAGTCAAAATCTACATTGAAAAAATCAAGTCAGTTTGCAAGGAAATCCTCAAGCCATCTCAAGAAGACTTTCAACCTTATTCAAAGAATCCACACATCAAGGAGGTAATATTTGACATCAAAGGTTCCTGATCTTGAAGACATTGTTGGAAGACACGTCATTAAGCACCACCCAACACTATTGAAGACATATTCATTCTAAAGTAATCCTTGATCTCAAGGATCCAAGATCACCTACTTTGAAATCAATCTAATTCGAAGTTTCTGCCATCATCTTCATCATTATCAACAAGGAAGCTGATAGAAGAAGAAAAGCATCTACCCGAGTAAGTGTCTTTATGACTAAATATGAACTTATCAAAATGTCTTCTTTGCAAAGAAAGCAATGAACTGGTTAGGGTTTCAAACTTTCCCACATGGAAGAAAAGGACAATGAAGTCATGCCAAATACATGAAGGGAGATATGAGAGCCCAAAGGATTCTTATAGAATCCATACAAGACTCTCTCATCTTCGATGTATCAAATCTAGAATCATCAAAAGGAATATATGAGAAATTGGTGGAGCTATTCTCTGTGAGTACTATAGGAGAAGCGATCTCTCTGAGATCAACTACAGGAACTAGGAGAAGTAATGTCTGACACTGAGATAACTACAGTGGTGCTGAATGCTCTGCCAGAAGAATGGGGAAACTTCACTTCAAGTTTATACGGAAAGAAAGAAGCCACACCATTCCACGATTTATGGTCTCTATATAAAATAGAAGAAACAAGATTGAAAGCCAAAGCCGATACAGGATCAAGTGAGGGGAATCTAGCGTTTGCAGCGATATCCAGGAAGAAAGGGAGATTTAGTAAATTTGGTCCTCAGAATAAAAGAAGAAATATGGACAAAGTACAATGCTTTGGATGTAATGAACTTGGGCATTATAAAAGAGATTGTCCTACATCTGGAAAGGACAAGAGGAAAAAGGAAGAAGCTCATGTCACAAATATGAGGGAAGAACCTGATGCAAAGAAATCTAAGAAAGAAGAAGCGAGGGATATGGACTTCTATATTTAGAGGTATGATCTATGAAGGAGGATCTCTCTCAGTGCACTGACAAATGAAATCAACATAATATATCCTCATGTGGAATATGAGGTGGTTGTATATGAACAAGGAACTGTAATTTGGAAGATCCTGGGAATGAAGATGTGCAGAAAGGAAAAGATCATGAAGTGCAACCATGTCAAGAGGCAGTTATCATCCGGAAGCCAAGAAGATGTAACTAGAATATCTCTTGGGAGGATATGTAGACTCTGATAGAAGTCTGGTAAAGAAGAAGACCCTTGACAAAACATATCGTTAGGAGATGTTTCAATTTGAATAAAGGATGCCGATGCCTACAGGAAGATGTCATGGTGAAAGGTCATCATTGAGGTAACTTTTGTTTTAAAAATTCATATGTATATGTTTATCTGGATGAATTTGTGTAGGGTTGCTAATCATGAGAAAGGATGTATTATCCTTGGAGATGATTCGAAAGAAAGCAGCATGGCATATAAGGTGGACCAGATAAGAAAGACAGATGAACCACTTTCTGGTAGATGACATGACTCATGAATGAAAATGATGGATGATCTGTGCCCTATGGAGCTAAAGTTGAAGATTCCTCAAAGATCGAAACCCATGACATCAAGGGTAGGAATTCTTCATGAGCAGCTGGGTGTCTCACCATTGCTGCTGCAGGTCCCTGATTGAGAGGGAGCCTAGTGATCAGTTTCTTACTTGGAAGAAACTGTGTAATTCCTAAGAATGAGCTTAGGTTCATTCCTTATATAGGAATGAGTACATTCCCTTGTGGAATAGGTCCTCCTTGGTTGAGAGGGAGAGATAGACACATCATTTTGGTCTTCACTTGGGAGACAGAATGGAGGATTGGGTAATCATCTGGCATTCGATACTCTTTGAGAATGTATTAGGGCATTCAAGATAAGAGTAGTCGGGGACCCATATTCTTTGAGAGCTAGCTAACCAAGAGAAGAATAGTCCAAGAAGGTCATACTTTGGGAACACCTGGGTGGAGTATGTACCTTGGAGAGACAATGACTATGGTGTCTATAAGTCATGCGTCTCTCCAACATTGTAGCCCATCGTCTCGTTGAGAGATGGGGCTGTTAGTCAAGGCCTTGCACTAGGACAATGCTGGTTGATATGATGCTATACAGATGCGATTACCAATCTAATTCTTCTTATGAGATTCTTCAGTTTGAAAGTGACCATGTACCTGTATGAATACCTCCCTAGTTAAGAGGGAGTGTTGAAAAGTGTAACTAGGATCAGTCTTCATATTGACTATGTAATTATGTATTTATAAGACAAAGATAATAAAATGTAATTTTTGTTGTACTTGCTTCATGGGTTTCATGAGCAAGATTTTATTATAGGTCAATAGACTTCTTCTTGATGTCTATTAGGGCTTGTCTTATGTTTATAAGTGTAATTAAGAGTCAGGTATATAAAGTGCCTAGTTTGAAGGATGTGCTCCAAGACCTTGTGGAAGAATGGCTTATGACAGCTCTCATAACAACCCTCATAAACGCTTTAATAAAATCTCTTCATGTCGGCCCTTAAGCAGTGATGAAGTCGACCTTCAAGTAGGTTGTAAGGTTGGCCTAAAAAGGAGGAACTGAGCCATATATAAACAAAAAACCTGCGGCTCATTTGGAATGGACAAGATTGCTGATTTCTCTGAAGAAATTTAGATAAGCAGTGCGGTTTCTCTCTGAGGAAAAACAGAGTTAAGTTCAGGAAGAAAATGTGGATTTCTTCATGGTATTACAGTGGTTGTATGCAGACTGTTCTGTGCTAGCAAGTGCGGATTTCAGAGACAAAGAAACAGTGGATCTGAGACAGGAAAACAGTGGGGATATATATGTGAAGTCAAGGCAGCATTGAAGTGTGTCAAGATGCAGATCTACTTGGGAAGTGATGTGGATGGATCTGAGAATAAAAGATATGGTTAAGTCTGAAATGAATGCGGACCACAGATGTATAACAAGGATACTCTACGCCATCACAAAATTGCAAGGAATATTTTAAGAGTAATATTATTCAGTGATAATTCTGTGCAATTTCAGGTCTGGAATATATGCGAGATCAAGGCAGTGTTCTGCATGATGAAGAGACTAGTCTACTATGCCAGACCAGGATTATGTTAGTGTACAAAACCGGACTGTGTAAAGTGCTGATATCACAAGCAAGAATCATATACACCTGGAGAAGGAAGAATACAAGGAGAGACTGAGCTCTCTAGCTTTGGTGTTGACAAGTGCAGATCGGTGTAGGTAGGTGCAGGAAAGGAGCCAATGAAGAAGCAATGACAAGGTCTTGGAAGCATATAAAGGTCTATGGTCTGAGTCTTGGTCAGGTATTTGTCATCTGAAAGTCTATAAGAAGAATTCCTCGTGGGTTTTCCTCTCCAAGAGGAAGAGGTTTTGCCTTGGCTCTAGGAGCCTAAACTTGTGTCTTTTGTATTTTGGTAATTGACTTGATGAAAGACTAAATAAGCTAAGCAAGAGAAGACATAAGTAATTCAGGTAAGCTCACAAGTAATTATCAATAAGAGAATTTGAATTAATCACTAGCCCTCTAAATTCTCAACATTGCTATCACCAACCACACTCCCTCTCACTTCTAGAATGGTTCCTTCCAACTCAAGGAAGTTCCCCTTGAAGGGCTTGAAGATTTAGTTAATTTTATTTTGAAAAAAGTGTCTCAAACACGTGATAAACTCCGCCATCTCCTTAAAATATACAGCTAATTTCTTCAAATCAGTAAGCAGTATTGCAGATTTGTGATTTAAATTGTCAAACCAGCTCAAATATAACAGAAATTTGTGATAATATCCCCTGATTTCCACAAGAATAATTGGAGAAAAGCAAGCTTTGTCACCATTAAATTTCAGATTTCTCATTTGAAATCAACAAATGAAGGTGGATTTTTAATATAACATCTGCCCTTGTCAATTCCAGTGGTTTGTTTAGGGAAATGGAGTCAAGAATGGAAGAAAATTAATGAGGTGAATGTTCAAATATCATTGACTGAACAATCCATTAAATTCCAACTTGAAATTAATGAAAGCAATCAGAGGATTGGATTTTCACACACTTGCAAACATTAGTCTTCTCATTTGCTGCATCTTTTGCTGGTTAAAGTTGATATGCCTTGTCTTACAATATGCTGCAATATGTCCTGGTTTATGACAAGAGAAACATGTGATATTTTTCATAGGAGGAAAGAACCTCCTTTGAGATCTTTCGAACTTGTTCACTTCATCTTTAGGAACAATTGAGCTTTTTGCAACTGCTTGCTTCTTCCTCTCATTCTTTGTCTCTTGATGTTGCTGCTTGTTTATGTTTGTTTCTTTACACATCAAGTTCTTGTTGGCTTCTGCTTCTGTGGATCCTTTTTGAGCTGCTTCATCATCCCTTTCAATCGCTGCCTTCTCTGAGTCCTCCATGGAGGAAGTCTCATCTCTGGGCTGCTTACCCAACCTGCTCCTTTCTTCTATCGGTCTTCTAGCTGAAATAATCTCAGATTCTAGTCTTTCATATTGTATATCTCTCTCCTTGAGCTGGTTATTAATCATTCTTCCTAAACTCCTTGCTTCTTCAAGTTGAGCCTTCAGGCCAACAATTTCTTCCTTATCTTCATATTCTCTCTCATCACATATTTGCATCAGTGTCTTAAGGTCTTTGTTTTCATTCTTCAATCTTTCTATTTCAGTCAAGGCTGTGTCAAGTTTGGCTTTTTCTTCAACTGTAATTTCTTCATGATAATCACATCTATTCACCCTAGCAGGTATCTCATTTGATTGACCTTTTTTCCTTTTAAAAGGAATTTTTCTTCTTCTTCTTGTTTATCTTCTCCTTCTTGATAGTGCAACCACTAGTGTCTCCTTCATGCATGAGATGCAATCTATTCCAGATTCCTTTGGTAGAAGTTAAATCCATTATTGAATCAAGATCCTTGTTATGAAGACTGTTATATATCAAACATTTTGCTTTGGCATTCCACTATTGTTCTTGCAAAGAGGGAGAGTCTATGCAGTAACCATCACATACAAGCTTCCATACCTCAGGTTCATAAGCCATTAAATCTGTTTTAACCTTATCTCTCCATTCAGGAAAGCTTCTTGTACTCAACATGGGTACATTTTTATAGTCCATGACTCAACCAGATCTCCTTCAAGCTATTAGGCTTACACCAAAGGAACCTGCTCTGATACCAATTGATGAACCCTTAGCTAAACTGAGAGGGAGGGACGAGGTGTGGGGGTGAATTAGTTTCATACATTGATGGTCATTTAAAAATCTTTTCATTCAACTCATTTACACCTTCATTTCATAAGCAACTTAATACATAATGAACCAACAAACTTAATGTGTGGACAACAAGTAATTAAGCAGATTAAAATATCTCATCAACACATAATCATCAAACACATAGACAACATATATAAGTGGAAACCCATAAGGGAGAAAACCACATCTTATTATTGTTATGATGCAAAGGCAAGCTACAACTCCTTCTCACCACTGATTTTCTGTAGGCTCCAACCTACAGGAGGCTACTATCTCAAATTCCGCAAGCTACAAATTGCAAGGAAGCTCCAACCCCCATCTATTTTCTGCAGGTTACAACTCACAGGAGACTCCTACCTCAACCAACTCCAACTGGACATCTATCAAGCTACAACTTGAAACGGGCACCAACTCCCATGTATTTTCTACAGGCTACAACCTACAGGAGGCTCCTACCTCACCCATTTCCAGTTGGACATCCATCAAGCTACAACTTGAAGTGGAAGCTCCAACTCCCATGTATTTTCTGCAGGCTACAACCTACAGGAGGCTTCTACTTCACCTAGCTCCAACTGGACATCTATCAAGCTACAACTTGAAGCAGAAGCACCAATTCCCATGTATTTTTTGTAGGCTACAACCTACAGGAGGCTCCTACCTCACCTAGCTCCAACTGGAAATTTATCAAGCTACAACTTGAAAGGAGACTGCAATCCCCTCACTCAACATAAAAATAAAATGTTGATTTACCTGGATATCAACTCTGTTATATTCCTTCTCCACTGCTACCTCTTCAGCCTTAATATTTGCTTCATATAAATTCTTGATGTGCACAACTTTTCTATTAGCTCTCTCTGATTCTTCCACTCTCCAACCTTCTGCAGCTCTCTTACATTCTTCTGCTCTCTTTCATTTTGCAGCTTTCTCTCCTCTCTTTGCACTCTGATATTACATGTTTTATACAGATAACTACATGATTGTTTGCATTCTACAGGGAATACGAAGTGAACAGGCTTGACCCTATGCCTTCAACCCATTCGATTCCTCATTCTTCAGTTCAGGTTATTACATTAGAAATAATCATTACAACACTCATGGAGTTTTGCCTATGCCTACGGAGACTTGCCTTTGCATCACATACAATAAAAATAATCAATACATTTACAATTACAAAAAATATTTCATTCAGCCCTTTCAGCTCTTTGCTCGCTTTTCATTTGTCTTTTCTATTGCTTTCATTGCCTTTTCTGTTCTTGCTGTTACATTTCCACCTATGTAGCATGATCGTCTTTTGCCCGACTCGACCCAGTTGGCACGTTTCCAACAATGTCATTTTAACTGTCTTTTGCCCGACTCTGCCTATTCTCCTTTGCTTGCAGCGTTCAACCTTTTGATTAATAAACTGCTGCAATACCTTTACTCTACAGTCGAGTCACTTGCTCGAGTCTCCTCCTTTGCGTTCAGACTTTCGTTTATAGCTACAACGTTCAACCTTCTTGCACGCACTGTCGGCTCTCTCTACCCGAGTCCATTTTCCATGCGTTCTGGCCTTTTATTTGTAACTCGAGTCGACCTCCGCTTCCAACATTTTCTTCATAAAAACAACGCAAACACATTAAACCTGGACATGAAATATGTTAATATTTACCTCTGAACGATATCGCATCCGACTATCTATTGCATTTCAGCGTTCCATAGATTTTACGATGCGATTTAACACAGGAAATGCTTTACATCCGGATTTGAAATTTTTTGGAGTTCACCTTTGAAACTACATCGCATCCAAGCCTCTTTATCGCACTTCGCAAGTTTTAGCTCATAGCAATAACAAGTTTCTCTTATCATATGCGATATGCAATGTGCGGTATGTGAATGGGTCCCACACCGGATTTTAAATCCTTTATGGCTTTGTAACTCCATCGCGTCCGCTCCTCTTTATCCCACTTCACAACTTTAATAACTTACCACCCCGCAACTTCGCAACTTTAAGAATTTCGCAATATTTGTGATTTTGCGATTTTGCAAATCAGCCCAAAAACCTTATCGCATGTCGCACCTTTTAGCATTTACCATAATGGGTTTTCCTTATTTTATGCGGTATGCGATATACTTCGCATCGCAATTTAAAACATATAGCTTGCGATGACTTAGAAATAAACATAAAAATTGCCGATTGCGATGTGCGGTATGCCAACACTGTTCTGAACGTGTATTTGCACGACTTGAGCTGCTCGTTCACTCCTTCATGCCTTTGCTTCTTTGGTTGCGCCCGTTCATTTCTTCTTTGCTGCACGTAGAACACCCAACTCGTTCATGATCTTTTGAATGCAGAACCATTGTTCTGCACGCGTTTTACAACCAGCTCGACTTGGCTTGCTCGTTCATTGCTGTAAGCATTCTGTACGCATACACCCAACTTTTCCTTTGCTTTCTATACTGAACGTGAATAGCCCGACTTGACCCTGCCCTGTGCACTGTTCTGAATGTAAATAAGCACGACTCTGCCCTCGACCTGCGCACTGTTTTGAACTAAAATAGCATGACCCGACCCGCTCTTCACAACTGTTCTTCATTGCTGAACGCGTTTATTACTTTACCTAGGCACATTCACGACTCTGCCCACCCGTGCACGACTTGACCCAGCACGTTCGCGACTCTGCCCAGCACGTTCACAACTCGACCCAAATTGGCTGCCTTTGCTACCTTAACTCCCTTTGCTCTTTTGCTGCCTTTCCTCCTTTGCTGCCTTTGCTCCTTGATAAAGATTCTAATGCTGCTCCTTTATCTTTCTTTTACTCTTTGCTGCTCCTCTGCCTCTCTTTTATGCTTCTCCACTTAAATTTTGCCTTCTTTGCCTTATTGCTCCTTTATACTCCAGCTGATCTTGATCTGCTCTTTTGTTCTCTATGATAATTTTGGTGTTGCTACTTTCTGCTCCTTTGCCATAAGTAATAACTCTAAAGCTTCTTCATGCCTCTTTGCTGCTTCTCTCTGCTTTAGATTATACTTCTAATGCTGCTCCTTTGCCTCTTCACTGTGCATTGCTGCTCCTTGCCTCCTTTTTGTATTCTCACTACATCATTGCTGCTGCTTCTCTGCTTCTTTGCCTTATTGCTGCTGCTTCTCTGCTCCTTTGCCTTAATGATAATTCTGGTGCTGCTCCTTTGTGCACCTTTGCCATCAATGATAATATTTCCAACACTGTCATTGTACGATCATATCATATCATTTGTATATATACATTCACATATTATTCATTTATCTCATTGTGGATATCTTTATATTACAAATATTTTGGATATTTTATTGGTGTGCTAGATTTGGTTCACATTTGAAATTAGAACTTAATTTTTAATCTGGGCTTTGGCCATGGTTTTATCAAGAGCTAGTTTTTTTTTTATCCTAGTATTTGGCCAAGCCCATTTTTTCAGATTTTCTCTAAAATATCTGGTTTTTGACCACCGTTTGGCCTTTGGTCCAGGAACCCCCTCCCCCCCAAACACACACACACATAAAAATAAAAAAGGAACATTAATGAAAAAACCATTCGGCTACCAATTGAAAAAAATAATAATAAAAATTAAAAAAGTTACTTTGAAAGAAAAGAAGGGGAAGGAATCATAATCCCCAACGAATGCAGTGGCAAGTGTGGTTTCATTAATAGGAAAGAGTGACACTGTGGAAGAAATTCCATAAACTTGTTAACCGCCATATTGTCATTACAACAACAATAGCCCATGGCTGCCACATGGAAGTATAATTGCTTCCAACTAATCATATCCACTGCATACATTATTGAATAATAAGGGAGCATTACTGGTATCAGGGTTGCGGGGGAGCCTCCCTCGCCCTCAACCCTACTCCTGAGCGCTCCTCGTCTGCAAAAATGCTCCCACGCAGAGTAATGGCAGATGACCGCATGGAAGAGAATGGAAGCATGCAATTTTTTTTGCAATAAAACACCCTCCCTCTCCCTTATTATCATCATTCTCAAGAGAGATCAAGAGAGGAGAGCTTGGATAGAGCAAGGAATTTGGAGCTTGGAGAGGATATTAGAGCTTAGGATTGAGGCCAAAGAGGTAGGATCTACACTCTAGAGTCTAATCTAGATTTTTTTTCTATGTTGCATTTTAATTTTTTTAAAAATGAAAAATTAAATAATTTTTTTCTATGTTGCATTTTGTCCCATTCCTATTTGGCATTCCTCCATTTTTTTTGTAGGCTAAAAACATGAAACATCATGGCTATATGACTTGGTATTTTCTTCTTGTTGGTTCATTTTCTTGTTATTATGGTGTTGGAGAGTAGAAGAAAGAGGGTTATTCAAGAAGAGGAGGATGAAGAAGTGGGTTATAGTGGATTTGATGAAAATCCTAAAGAGGAGTACCATGGTGAGGAGGAAGGGGAGAGTGGAGATAATGGGACCACAGTGACACCAACTAAAATTGACCAAACACCATTGTGGAAATATGTTACTAGGGCTGAAGCAGGGAAATGGGGTGGAACCACTAAATTTTTTTGCCTTTTTTGCAATACACAATACACAGGTTCATACACCTGTGCCAGAAGGCACCTTTGTGGAAAATGGCCATGGGATGGAGATAAAAATGTAGGAATCAAAGCTTGTGTAAGTGTGTCAGCAACAGATAGAGCCAAATACATAAGGGACGAGGAGGAAGCCCAATACAAATCTAAAAGATCTAAGGGTTTCTTAGAATCTTATCCACCATCACATCATGTACAAAGAAGTCCATCAACTTCCACCCATGGTAGTGGATATGGAGGCACACCTGGCACAAGAGCAAACATCTCTTTAAGGTGTAGAACCATATCAAATTTCCTTGACGAAGGGTCTAGGAATGATGTGGATTAAAAAAATTTCTAGTTTCTCTATGCATGTGGGGTACCATTCAATGTTCTTCGCTCACCTTATTGGCATGAAATGGTTTCTGCCATTAATGATGCCCCCAAAGGATACAAGAGCCCTGGGTATGACAAGGCTAGAACCGTGGGACTTAATCATGAAAAATAAAAAATAACTCATTCTTTGAGTCGGATGACAAGTTCCTGGAATGAGCATGAGGTGTCCATTGTATCTAATGTATGGACAAATGTAAAAGGCAAGCCATTGATAAGTGTTCTTGTTGTGTCTGTTAGTGGTGCATTCTTCCTTTTATCATATGATTACTCAGATAAGTTCAAGGCCGACATTAACATTGCAGAAACATTACTTGACACAATTGAACATATTGGGCCATACAATGTTGTCCAAGTCATCGCTGATAATGTTGCTAATTGTAAGGCAGCGGGAGAAATTATCGAGGATAAATACCCCAACATATTTTGGTCTGGGTTTTTGGTTCACACAATGAATCTTTTGATGCATGATATAATTGAAAACAAGGAACCTCAATACAGATGGATTGGTGATTTGTACAAGAGAGGCAAAAAATTTATTACAAATCATAGCAATACCCATGGGCTTTTCCGCAGTCACTCAAGATTGGAGCTGTTGAAGATTGCAAAGACTAGATTTGTTAGCTATTACCTCACCTTCAGGCGCCTTTTGAAGATAACAAAGTCATTGACTAGCATGGTATCAAGTCCACACTGGCAGGTATTAAGGATAGGGAAACAACATCAGTTGACAGGCAATGTTTTGAACATGTGGAGGAGACCGCTCTTGATGGTCTGTTTTGGGCATGTGTGAGGGAAATTTTGAATTGTACCAACCCCGTTTATAGCATGATTCGCTTTGTAGATATAGATAAACCATTGATTGGGGAGGTGTATGAACAGATGGTTAACATGTTAGGGCAAATAAAAGTTGTTGTTAAGGAAAGTGATCCCAACTTGTATTCAATGATTCACAATTGTGTGTGTGCATGGTGGAATAAACTTAATGTTGCACTATATGCCTTGGCGTATATCCTTATGCCAAAATACTACTCTCTATCTTGGTTGGGCTAACCTGCACCTGGGGGTGGGGTTAGGATCAAACCTCATACAGGTCCAGAGGTATAAGAGGGATATATGAAAGCATTAGACAAGTTGGTCCCTGACAGGGAGGAGTGTGCTAATCTGCGCCTTGAATTAGGCTGATACTTCAGTTGCATTGGTTTGTTTGGTTCTTTGCATGCAATGGAAGATAGAGACAAATTTGATGCTCTCACATGGTGGGAAGCATATGGCGACATGGGACTTCACCAAAATTGGAAAAAAAGTCCTCTCACAGGTTGTAAATACTTATTCTGTGGAGAGGTGTTGGAGCACCTACATATTCATTCATATTGTGAGAAGAAACAGACTCAATGAAAGCCGAGCAGAAAGCTTGGTTTATGTGCACTACAGCTTGAGGTTGTTGAGTCATTATTGTGATCCAGCTTATGAGGATCTATCATATAAATTTTGGGACAACAACCCAGAGGATGATAATTTGGAGGACGACATTATACATCTAGAAGAATTGGAAGCATAACTTTTGAGAGATGAGGATGAAGCAACAACATCCATGCCACCGCCACACCCACCATCCAATAGCAGTGCCAATGCCAGTGTTCGAGTTCCAACTATTGTTCCTTTGCTGACACAACCTCCACCTACATCCTCACGCGTAGGGCATGTGCCTTCTAGTTATGGTCGTGGTACTATGCGGGACGAGTCTGCTAGAAGACCACCATTACGACGAGCTGCTAAAAAATTAGACATTTCTCGTGGGCGTGGCAAGGGGCCAACCGCTCGACAATAGATACAATGTATTTAGAGTTTACTGGTCTTTTCTATTTTCTAGTAGTTTTTAACTTTTTATAATTGTTGAAACTTGACAAATTCATATTTATTATGATATTTTTTGTAAACAATATATGACAATTTAAGTTTGAAGTTTGAAACTTTGAAGTTGGCAGTTATAAGTTTATAAGTCATTATGAATTATGAATATGATGCTTCATGAAAGTTGAAAGTTGTTTCATTTTGTTTCATTTTATAACATTTCATTTCATGTTAAATATTCTTTGTTGTAATTGTTACACTTAGCTTACAAGTACAAGTATGGTGATCAATGAATCAATGATGATAAATGTTATATATTGAATTTTGAAAGCTTGAAACTTTAAGATTGATGAATCATAAGACTCAAGAGTCAATATGTTGTATGTTTCTAACTTGTGGACGTGGTTGATGAAGATTATAACTTCTAGATGATTGATGTTATATGGTTCAATCTATGTTTTTATGTTTTTTTATGTCTAATTCATCATTCTACATTCTTTTGTTGTCATATATGCATCAAAATATAAAAAATATATATATTATAAAAAAACGTTCCCCGAAACGCTCCCGGACTGGGAGCTTTTGAAAATGGCGCTCCCGCTCCTCGTTTTCGCTCCCGCTCCCAAGTAACCTTGACTGGTACACATTGATTTGGTAAGGAATTATTATTGTTGCAATGATTAACTAGGTAAACAATTATTTTGAAAAGAGTGCGACACTTCCTCAAAATCAACACACTTTGACAAACGAGAAACATCAATTCTATTGGAGTTATGGACTTGGCCACCGACAACGCTCTTATGGTTAGTTGTTTGGGCTGTCACTGAGTTGTATCTTTCCACTATGTGAATGAAAGTTTGAAACACGTCTGGGGTATTTAAGCCGACATTTTAGCCATTGTTTCACCTGTGCATTGCCATAGGAGAACTGTGGCCACCATTCCTGCGACAATTTCATAAGGGTGTTTAATTGTGGTGAATGTCTGTTGAAATTCTCTAGTAATTGTGCCTCTGTGAGGAGATTATGCTGCCAATGTAACTACAATCACTGGTTGGAGTTAATACATCTATCACACCCAAATTATAGTGTGTGGAAGGTAGGATTACAAGCACGTGGCCGAGTTGCATTCTTACTAACAATAACATTGAAATTAACCATGGGTAACAAAAGAAGGATTACACTCTATAAGAAAACACATTCAATCTAATCCAATGTCCTGAAGCAATTATATCCATATTAGAATACTTGAGTTAGCAGACTTATAAAGTAAAAGAATATTTAAAAGTCCTATGCGAAAAAAGGGTTATCAAGTGTTATTTAAAAGGTTAAAGGAAAGTAATATAGTCCAACTATTAGTTTAAAAATTTAAAATCAAGCCTTATATATCAAATCCCAAGTTAAGGAAGTGGGTTAACAAATTAAAAAATGAGGGTTATCATTCAAACTTCAGAAAAATTTAAGAAAAAAAATTATATAATTCTAGGTCCCAATTCAAATTATAAAAGGGCCGAATATCATTTTGCAAAAATGAAAGAAAGAAGATTCTTTTATAAAAGTTGCGCAACTACATGTGGGCTATTTACAGTAAAGGGGAGTATTGAAGGAAAAGAGATTAATATCATTATCAATGTGAACCAAAAGGACAATTACATTAATATTGATTTGGAAAATCAAGTGTTAATTTTAGAGAGAAATATAATCGAAAAATAATATATTTTTTGCAAGAGACGAATTGAAATTAAGGACTTGCAAGTGACAATTGATGATTGTGAATGTATATCTTGTTGAGGCTTGTGGTTGCTTTGGGAGGTCTGCTGCATAGGCTTTGGGTTCTAGCATGTGGAAGATTATTTATTTCCTCTTTAGGTGCCTGGTTGGTGGAGTACAATAATTAAAGTTAATTAATTATTGTGAACTATTAAGTCATTCTCTAAGGATACATAATTTAGCTATTAAAGTGACTTAGAAATAATCTCAACCTTTAATCTCCAATATCTTCTAGAATGAAGATTAGGGTTAGGGATTTGGGCTTAATGTAGATTATAAAAGAAACCTAGCGAAGAGGTGAAGACACAAGAACATAAGACATAGATAACTACAACATTTTTGGGAAGGCGGTTTTCCCAAGGAGAGAACAAATTCTCTAGAGCATGAGGCTCAATTTGACTAAGGAGAAGGAAGTTGAATACATGGATAATTTCAGGGTGTTTCCAGGAGGTTGATTTTTTGAGAATTGGAGAGGCCAAATTGTTGAGGTGAGGAGGAGGTGAAGTTGCTAGGGAGGCTGATTTGCCAGGCCCGAGTTGTGAGTGCGCAGAGGCCAAGGGAGAGCTAGGCACAGAGGCAAATTTTTTCGTGAGAGGTGGGCTGATTTTCTTCAGGTTGTATTTCTTTAGAGGCCGATTTCTAGTTGGCCAATTTTCCTTGGGCTGAATTATTCCAATGGGGCCAAGTTGTAGGTTCCAGTCACTGTATTTTTCTTTGTAAATTTTCTGTGGGTTGAAACCTTGATTTTCTAGATTAATAAATGACGAAGAATTGTTATGGGTGAATTATTTCTTTTGCAATGTGTGATTTATCTCTCTAATTTATTTCTGCTGCATATATTTCTAGATGTTAAAATACAAAGGATTTTATTTTTCGGTAATTCAAGATTTATTTTGTTAATTGAATAAATTACTAGGAATAAATAATTGCCATGAGAAAATAATTTTTGGTTGGTATTAGGAGATTTAAGGAGATGTCAGAGCTTTCTAGATAACTCTAAGAGATATTTGAAATCACAAGGGTTTGTAGCAACGAGTTTCTCTTTTTTACAACAACAAAATTATTTTTAAATTTTGCAGCTTGGTTTTGTCGCTGTGATCGATTTGTGAAGATGACATCACTGAGTAGATTGCGATATGAAGACAGGTTGGATGGGGTTATTAATTTTAGTTCCTAGAAGGAGCGAATTACCATGATTATGAAAATGAATGGTTTGTGGGATTTTGTGAACATAGGCATTCAGGGTCCTTCAGATCCAAACCTTGCAGTGGAGCATAAGCTCAAAGATATGAAAGAAAGGTGTATAATTTTGGATGGTGCAAGGGATCACATAATTCCCCACATATCAGGCAAGGACATCGAATGTCAGATGTGGGTAGCCTTGACCGGTCTTTATCAGAGCACAAATGAAAACCGAAAAATGGTGCCGTGGGAGAAATTAAACAACATCAGGTGAATAGATCTGAGATCGTAACATCTTACCTCACGAGTATCTAGTAGGCTCATGATGAGCTTGCTGCTGTTGGGGAAACTGTGATTGATTTAGTGCTGGTGAAAGTTGCTCTAAAGGGTTGCGTTAAGCATTGGACCACCTTTGTGGATGGGATCCTTCAACTTCCTGATTGGAGTTGATTGTGAGATGAATTCATCCAGAATGAGATCTGGGAGAACTCACTGACTGGAGGACATTGAAAGGGTACTGAGGAGAAAGATGAGCTTGCTGTTGCTACACAAGTGAAAAAGGGCAAACATAATGCCAAATAGAACCAGAGTGGAGGAGGACCTTCACAAAATGAAAAGTAGAAGGACATGAGCAAAGTCAAGTATCACAAGCTCGAGCATTTTTCTAGTTAGTGTCCAAACAAGAAGGGAAAGGGAAAGACAATTACAACAACCACTGCACAAATGGATGAGATGAATGAAAAGTTCGAGAAAAAAATTGCCTTGGTGTCATGCCTTTCTAGAACCGTCACGAGAGGTGTCTGGTTTGTGGACAGTGGAGCATCTCGTCACATGACGGGATTTGGAGACATGTTCACCAACACGACCATGGAGCTTAGGGATATACATGTAGAGCTTGGTGATAAGGCCAAATATGTAGTAGAAGGCACTAGTAGTATTGAGTGTCATATGGACCTACTAGGTGGAGAATCTCCTTTCAGTTTCGGCCATAGAAGAAAAAAGACTAGAAGTCAACTTTAATGGAGATGAAGTGCCTGTTGGGTTGAAAGGAACTGATCCTAGCAAGAAGCAAGTAATTGGGAGAAGGCAAAAGGACCTCTATTTGTTGAGAGGACAACCAGTGAAAGCTCTCATACATGGGAGTGACAACTTGAGTGAGATATGGCATAAGAGGATGGGACACCTACATTGTAGAGCTCTCCCTATGTTGCAAATAATGGTTATAGGATTTCTAAGGATCAGGGTGGAGCATGATAGAGTGTGTAAAGGGTGTGTGCCCCAATCTAAGGGAGTGCTAGACTTGGTGCACTCATACATTTGTGGTTTGTTGGAAATACTGAGCGGGGGGGGTGAATCAATATTTCTTTTCAATTTTTATTTTTACCAGTTAAGATCACTTGTAATTAGAACACAAAATGAACAATGATAGAATATTAATTTTATTAATCAATGACGAGGACTCCAATCCTTTTGAGGCTCCAACCCTCTCTCTGGTACAGGCACCAACCCGGTCTTCTTGAGGACTCCTATCCTCTTGGGCTCCAACCCACAACTTCAATTCGTCAAGATAAGTTTAGTGATTCTTCACGGCTCCCAATATCTTTTGCAACTAGCCCTGACAATATCTTCACTTTCAACACTGCCCTCAAACGATCTCCAAGTCACTTCATTAATGACAACTTTGTCTCCCTAGAAGGTGTCTCCATAGCTCTTCAGAAAACCACCTAGATTTCCGCGCACCTGTACGGGTAGAATGTAACAAGTTTTAGGTAAGCAAAACAAAGGCTCTGGGCGCAAGCTGTACAACTGCATGATTGAGGGTTGAAGAGGAATTTCTCAGCTATAATTTTTTAGGTTTTATTGTGTGTGATTATTCCTAAGTGGCCTTTTATTTAACCTATTGGGAAGGCCCTTGTAAGCTTGGAAGGAATTTGAATGAAAAGATGAATTTTGTAGGGAAAATATCTTTGTGTATTTTTTGTGAAAATTAATTGTTTTTTCCACTGTTTTGTTTATTTATTTTCTAGTTAAAAATCCCAGTGGTACGTTTTATTCCAATGTTGCACGAATCGGGGACGCAGAAGTGTCATTTTCCAAAAATTTAGGAAGCGAAGTGTTTTGGAAGCGTCTAGTATATATATATATATATATATATATTTTTTTGCATTTATATTCAAAACAAACATCTCAAATACCATATTAGTTGTAAAAGACATGAAAACATGCATATTTTTACATAAATCAAGATAGATATGACATCCATGATTCCATTGTACATCAATAATTAATTATTCGAGCATCAACCATCTAGATTCTAGAGCCTAGCAATTACAAACATACATCAAACTTTTAAGCATGTTGCGTACTATAAAACATAAAACATTTAAAATGACTAAGCATACTATAAAACATAAATGATAAAACATTTAAGCATGCCGCACATTGTAAAACATAAAACATTTAACCATATTATAAAACATAAAGCATATTATCTATCAAGTGAGCAACTGTCAACATTAGTCATGTCCAAAATCAAATAATAATGTTTACAACATAGGCCACTTGGCCACCACCAAGACAAAAAAGTTCAAATTCACAACAAGCCTACAAGTCTAATCTATGACAAAAGCCTACGATGGGCCTCCACGTGGTGGCAATGAAGAAGATGATGGCTGTAGAAGTTGTGGCATTGGCACTGCAACTGATGAAGACGAGGCCCCTGCTTTTGGTGTTGAACCATGGAACCTTGGAAGCAAGGGACCAGTGGGGGGTGGCACCTCAACTCGATCATCATCATCATGGATAAGAGCATCCTCTAATTGCTCTAATTGCAACACTCCATCCTCCAAATTGGCCTCCTCTGGATACCTGTCCCAAACCTTAAGGTCTTTATTATTCTTTGCATCATCACAGTAATGGGACAACAATCGCAAGTTGTAATGAACATAAACCAAGCTCTCTGCTTGGTTTAAACTCAACTTGTTCCTTTTAACACTGTGGATGAAAGAATAAGAGCTCCAACACCTCTCTGCAAAAGAAGTGTTTATCACCTGTGATAGCACCCGCAATGCCAAAGTTTGTAGAAATGGAGTAGCACCTCCATGCATGTTCCACCACTCAATAGAAGAAAAACTCTCTCGATCTCTAATAGCATGCATGCTCCCAAATGGACCAGTGGAAAGCGTATAACTGCTCAATTGTTTCCGTACCAAGGCAACCTCCTCATCAGGGACTAATCTAGTCAATGCAATCATAAATTTTTCTAGGAACTCTGGATCTAGGTGTGGTTTTCTCCTGCCCCCCCCCCCAGGCGCTGGTGTTGAAAGCCATGATGGATGATAGTATTAGGTGTCAAAACAAATGCTAATGCATGCAATGGAACATTTAGCATATCCCATCGTCTTTCCACCTCTGGAGTCTGCATGAATATAACTGTACAAGGTGATATCTCTAGGCTCAACAATGTCTTTAATCTGCCCGAACATGTTATCCATTTGCTCATACACTTCCCCAATTATTGGCCGATTTGAATCAACAAACTTGATCATGTAATAAATTGGTTTGGTGAATTGCAAAACATATTTAACTTGTGACCAAAAGTACATGTCAAGACTCAAGAATAGTGTCCTTGGCTACATTAGCACCATCTCTATTAGTGTTAATTTCCTCCCATGATCAAGCGGTGACCATATTATTTAAAGCTTGTCTCACCTTCACTAGCCGCCTAAAGGTGAGGTAATAACTTGCAAATCTTGTTTTTGCAATTTTAAGCAACCGCAACTTGGAGTAAGTGCCATAGAAGTAGTTTACCCTTGTGTGCTCTGTGATAAATTTAATGAGTTGCTTCCCTCACTTGTAAAGCTCATTAATCCATCCACATTCTTTATGCTTCACAATATCACACATCTAAAGGTTCAATGTGTGCACCAAGCATCCAGACCAAAATATGTGTGGATAAGTACGCTCAATAATTCTTCTTGGTCCCTTACAATTTGCTGCATTATTTGTGATCACTTGAACCACTTTACTGGGATCAACATCTCTGATTGATTGCAATAGGAGATCTGCAATGTTTTGGGAAGTTGCACTGATAGAGGAGAAATCATGACATGTAATAAACACTGAACCACTAGCAGAAACACCAAGAACATTTATCAAATGTTGGTTTTTGATATTTTTCCACCCATCTGATACAATGGATACCCCACTATCCACCCACTCATTTGTAAAATGTGTTAAAGCTACTTGAACCTTTCTTTTTTCTCTTTCTAATAGCACTGTTCTAGCTTTCTCATAGTTGGGGGACTTGTATCCTTTTGGGGCTTCATTGATGGCCTTTACCATTTCATGCCAATAGGGAGAGCGAAGCACATTGAATGGTACACCGCAAGCACAAAGAAATCAGACTATATTTCCATCCACATCGTCCCTCCCAGCAACATTAAGGAAATCCCCTATTGTTTTTTTACCTCCAGAGCTTGCAGAAGTACCACGAGGAGATGAGCTACCAAATCTAGAGGTTGCACTTGATTCAGATTGTGTTTTTTGTTGTGCAGCCTCCTCTATTTGGATGTATTTTCTTCTTTGTTCAGCTTGAACCTTTGGGCAAATTGCTTATCCCCATGACACCCTTTTTTTCATCACTGCCCATCATCCCATAAAGATGCCTCCTCACACGGGTATATGAACCACTATATGGTTTTCCTCCATGACAACCATGAGGGCACAAAAACTTGTAGCTTCTACCACCTTTTCCTCCTTCAAGTTCGGTCACATAGTTCCACAAGGGTGTCAATGCAGCGTTCCCCTTTGGTGGTTCAATGTTTTCATCAAAATCATCCCTTCCTCTTCAAACCCTTCCTCCTCATCATACATTGGGTCACTCATATGGGGACCACCATGTTCTTCTTCATGTTCTTCTCTTCTATTTCTACTCCCCCTTACTATCATCAAAACCAAGAGTGGAATGATACATAGAAGCCAAAAAAACATCATCTTTGAATATGAATATAGATGGTGGACAACCTGCAAATAAATGAACAAAAAGAAAGAATGGGAAAGTGTAGGAGAGGGAAGAGAGAAAATACAAAAAACAATGACAAAAAAATGAAAAAGTTTGGGGTTTGCACTTACCTCTTTAGCTCTTGTAGATGGAAGCCCTTCTTTACTCCTCCAAGCTCCTCCTCCTTCACTCCTCCAAGCTCTCCTCAACTCTCTCTTCTCCTCTCTTTCTCTTCTCCTCTCTTTCTCTTCTCTTCTCCAAGCTCTCTTCTCCTCTGTTCTCCAAGCTCTCCAAAAACACAAGTGAGCAAATGAGAGGTAAAAGAGAGCTTATATCTTTTTCATCCTATCCCTAACTCAACACTAACCCACTCTCTAACCCAACTAAAGTCAAAATAAAAAAAAGTCGCCTTTTTTGCTGCGCTAGTCGGATCCGTACAACACTGTATGGAATCGGTCGCGATCCATACAGATCTCACTCCGAAGTGCGTCGCTTCCGTACAACGATTCGCCGTACAAAACGCGGATCCGACCGTATGAATCCAAATTTCCAGGAAACACAATTTTTTTTGCGAAACACATTTTGTACGATGGATCTCATATGGTATGCGTTTCGGGGGTTGGATCCCGGGGGGTGGGGGGGCGTTTCCTGCAAGAGCCTCCTCGATAAGGTGTATGCCACTATGTTCTGCTTTCCCTTGACATGCTCTATGTCAAAGTGGTAGGCCTGAATCTTGTTGAACCAATTATGTTGCCCTTCTGCACCAAAAAGTGGCGAAGACTGTTATGAGAAGTCTTCACTATGAATCTATTTCCCACCAAGTATTGTCAGAATTTGGCCAACGTGTGCATGATGGCCAACATCTCCTTGTCATAGATAGAATGCAGCCTCTCATGACTGGAGCTTCCGACTCTTAAAAGCTATCGGGTAGCCTCCTTGTGACAACACTACACCAATGCCCTCACCCAATGCATCACACTCCAAGGTGAATGGCTATGTAAAATCGAGCAAAGCCAACACCAAACAACTACTCATCACCTCCTTGAGGTGCTCAAATGTTGTTTGCGCTCTATTTGTCCATGCAAAAGCCCCATTCTTAGTCAGATCTATGAGGGGTGCCCCTGAACTTTGAAGAGGACCACATCATACCCCTTGTCTTCCAACATCGCCCGGAGATGATTCTTCATTAATCACAGACATGCAATACTTCCAGCACCATCAGAAGGTTTACCCGAACTCCTCTCGAAGGAAATGAGTAGATATACCCTCACTTATTTATCTACCATCATCGCCCATCTCGATGTGCACACCCAAATCTTTGTCCTCCAGATCTGAAAACAGATCCCGATCTCCTGTCATGTGAAATGACGCACCATTGTCCAAGAACCATACTGATCCCATCACACCTGAGACCAAGCATGTGATCAGTGAAAAATCCAGTTCAAACTGGGAGGCTAATGCCTCTCCCACTGCAGATCCAGCAGCCTTCTTATTTTTCTTCTTCTGCGGACAATTTGTGGCATAGTGTCCGTGCTGGTGACAGTGAAAACACTTCACCTTGGACATGTCTTGCTTCTTGCCTTTCGCACCAGACTGAGAAGCTTTCTTGCTCTTCCCTTTCTTTGCTTTGGCAGCCAAAGCGCAATTTTCTTCATCAGATACCTTTGATGAAGATCCGTCCCTGGTAGTCCGCCTTATCTCCTCTTGCATGAGATCCGACCAAAGTCGCTCCCATCCCGGAAACTTCTCCCGACCATTGACAGAGTCCTGATAGGAATGCCAACTCTTCGGAAGACCAAGGAGAGCCAGGTCCACCAAGTCCTCTTCATCGACAATCACCCCCACACTTCCCAGCTCATCTCTGCATTGAGTGAACTTCGTGAGGTACTTGGCGATACTGTCGCCTTTCTCCATCTTAATGTTTCTAAGCTTATCCTTGAGCGCCAGCTTCCTTTGGTCGCTCTTACTCTGGAATAGATCTGTCAACGCTTTCCACATCAAATATGGAGAAGCTTTTCCATGCAGGCTGGATACAATGTGATCCTTCACGCCCTCCAACAGAATCCTTCGACATTTCGCCATCTTCTTTTGCCAAGCCTCAACTTCAGCAGGATCAGTAGGCTTTTGGTCATCCATATCTACGAACTCCTTCAGCCCATTATCTTCTAATACTGCCTCCATCCGATCTTTCCATGCAACATAATTCGAACTGCCTTCAAGAGCATATTCGAGTCGCAAACCATTGAAAGACATTTCAACTCCGGCACCAAGAAAACAAGCTGCTGCAAAATTCGAATTCCAAACTCAAAAAACTCAACTGCTTCTAGATCTGTGAGAACAAATTATTTCTAGCACAGAGATCGACTGTAAGGGCATTTACTAGATATATCACCTTTCAGAGAAAGGATGGATCCAGAGGCTACCTAGCCCGTTACAAACTCTGTCTACCGAAATAAAATTGTAATCACTGTAATAGATCCCGATGATCAATTCGCTCCGATACCATGTATAAATTTGCTGAATAATGAATATTTATCCACTGAGATTATCCTGGTCACACACTAATTTGAATTCATGCATAACACATAACCTCTTCTACAATTGATCAACAATTTGCGGAAATATAGAAACAGTCGCATGCGCACATAAACACAATATGTAATGGGGAAAGCTTATAGCCGAAAACCCCCAGCTATTTTGTATATTATAATAGAAGAGAACATGTAACAATCTCAGTACAATACTCCTCACAAGTACTCAGTACTGTCTCCAAAAGTTACACACAAACTAGCTTGGTTTTGAACAAGTCACAGGTTCAAAACTCATCCACTAATTGTCTGCCTCTACTGCGCAATCCAAGTTGGTTCAATGAGAGATCCAAGTTCGAATCTCCTTGGCTTCAACTGCGCAATCCTCATGGGCAATCTCCTCCAATGCTTGTGAAAATCTCATGCACAACTCATGTCGCAACTAATAGCAAACTCACCCTTTCATTTAACTCTTCCACTGGTCTTCACTGAACTGTCCATGCACTGTAGTAAACTGATGTGTTCTTGAGTTGAATAACGAGTTAATAATTAGTGAATTAAATAATATTTAATTCACTCAACTCATCACTAGTGTATTATCTAGTTAAACTGATCACAACTAGTTCAACTAAGTTAAACCGAACACAACTCCACCAACTATCTCATCAACTCCACCAAACTCCGCCACTTGAGTTCTAACTGAAGTCAACCATGCATGAGCTCACCAAACCCCTAGGAATAGCGTAATTCCTTCTGTCAGGTGCATGGGCCACATCCGTAGCTCCAACTGAAGTGCTGTAAGAGAATAAACTGAATTTTATAGTCCAAATATTATTAAGGGCTAATAATATTTGACTGACCTATTTTTAGACAGGCAGTCTAAAAATAGACTTCTACCTATATGTCTAAAAATAGAGGTCCATCTATTTTTACCAACTCGACCAATCATCCAAGAATAGCATACTGCAACTCCTAGACCATGCTCCATATGTCTAAAAATAGAATTTGCGCCAAAAATAGCCTGCGGGCCCACTTAGTGAAGGCGACTTCATTTCATTAAGCTCTATCATCTTGTTGCATTTTCAACACGCATTGTAATATCTGGCCGAAGAGTTTTTATGTTTTTATATCAGTATTTTATTTATCAGGCTCTCTTTCCTTCATGTGTATTTTGAACTGAACATATTTGTGGTTTTAATGAAGAATTTTAATTTTGAAGGAAGCACATGTATTTTTTTATATGCTAGGATCTGTTTAACCCAGTACCTGGCATCATTCGGTTTGGGTTGAGATGAGCATAGGCTCAAAATTAAATTGAACGAGTTTTGTTTTTAGATGCAATTTTAATTATGTTATTATTGCATTCAATTAAAATGGTCCTTCATGGATTCATCAACCATGGTAAGAAATGGAGTTTGCACATATGGTGCAATATTTTATTACTATAGGTATAAAAATAGAGGTAATTGGAATTGCAGAATAGATCAATTTCATCATTTTGAACAGTAAACCTGGGCCTTAATAGAATTAGACATTTTTGAAAAACAAATAAAGTGAAATATTCATCATTTATGGTATGCAATAACTGGAGTGCAGTATAAAAACTCGTGGAGGCTGCGTAAGCCTTTAATGTTAATGTTGAGGAATGGCACAGAGATTGGTGTTAGTTCCAATCCAATACCGACTTATAAAATTAACTCTATTTCCATGGAGGTATGACGCTGTGGATTCGACCAACCTAATGTTTTGAAAGCCAGTCGTATTAAGGCACTTAAAAAATGCATGTGTGGGGCTTGTGAAAGAGGTGTGACTCCAGCAGAACATTCAAGGTATGAATCTAGTATTTCCACGGTACAACCTTCCAACATAAGAAAGGGTCACTGGGATTGATCGAGATAAAGTTTTTGAAAATTCATGTACGTTGTTTTTGGAGAATGTAATCTTGAAAGGATTTCATGTTTTCAAAGCAAGAAATTGAAATCAAAAAGATTGAGATGAAGGAACTTGGCTTAAACTAAGGGGAGAGATTGTTAGAGACTGGACCTTGCACATTCAAGGTAAATCTGTGGAGGCTTGAATGTATTCCTAAAAGAATACGCAAGAGGAGGGTTGGATCATTTCAACCGCGAAAAGATTCAAGGTAAGTGCTCATTGAATGAATCAATATTCATTGAGTAGAGGTATTCTAAAATCTGGATGATTAAATTTCCTTGCCATACTAGTTGCAAATGCGAAGGTATAAATGAATGGAAAATGAATGGTAAAATGTGCTAATCCTGGGTGATATAAAGAGAAACATGCATTTTTATGTAAGAGGGTTTATTATGCATAATGTGGATTCTTCACATTTTTGGTTAAGTCATTTTGGACCAAAACTTGTAGTTGGAAAAAAAAAATTCTTTTAATTAGTGATTGAAAACATAATTGCTTGATGTTGTAAAATCTTTGTTTTACCATCATGTGGCGGCATCTTAGAGGTGTTATTCAGAATGAAGGTGATGTACGAGTTGTACATTATTCATAAGAATGAAGTATGAAAGGGAGTAAAGATTTTACATCCTAAAGATGTATTAGGTGTGTATGTTTGTTGGAGGATTGTATAACTTGAATTAAGTCAAAATATCCACTATCATTATTATTGGGGCAAAGCTTGAAGTCAAAACAGATGTTAAAGTCAAATGAAAGTTTGGATAGTTTGAGTTAAAATTGAGTCTTTTCATCCAAGATGAAGAAGGGGTTAAGTCTAAAGTCAAAGAGTCATAAGCTAAGTCAAAAGTCTGAATGTAATTGGGTGCTTGATTGGCAGAGCCCGATGCCCAAAGAATTGGTCATTGTAACACGTGAGTTACTAAAGTGTTGTTTACAGCAGAGTGAAGCAAGAGGGTTTCCAGAGATTGGTTTCAAGGCAGAAAAGCCAAGCGCAGGAGAACTTGATTTTTTATGAATGGCAAGTGTGAAGGATTGCTAAAAGAAGGATTGAATGAAATCCACACATGAACAGATGAAGTTCACAAAGGAGGAGAAGATGACTAGTGTTAGTGATTTCAAGAGAATTGATGAAGACCACAGCAGAGGGAAGAAGAAGGAAAATTCCAAGGTAAGTGGCATATGTGAGTAGTTGACGGATGAAGATTATGAGCGAGAGAAGGCTGAGATAACAGTTCACCTTGAATTTTTAATGGAGTTGTTGCAGAAAGTGTGAAAGACCAAACACATGGTTGGACCATGAGAAAGAAGGTAAAATGGAAAAGACTACATGCAAAGAGGGAAAAACAGGTAAACATACAGTTGGCAGAAGAGCTGAGAAAGCTCGAGCAGATGTTGAGGTGTGAAGAACTCAGGGAGGCTGAGTTAAAAATGGATGTTTCCATTTGTGGCCCAGAACAGGGTGAAATTCTGGGTGAAGAGATCAATGGGGAAGATCTCATGAACTATTGGGATAGTTCGAGAGAATCTGAAGATGTGTTGGCAAGAGAAGCAGACGAGGCTATGAAGCCTTTTATTTCTGAATCTCACAGTTTATGTATGTTTGCAGGATGTGCGAAAGATGATGAACAGTCTGGTGAAACTGTCACAGAGGAGAATGAAACTCTTGAGGTGGAGTCTGATGGAGAATACCTTTCAGAGGAGGAAGGTACTGATTTGTTACAACAGGAAGAAATCATAAATGAATTCTTGTTTGGGGTAAGACAGCGAGTTGAAGATGCTATGGAGCAGAAGCAAAATGGAAATGCCGAAAAGATATTCCAAAGAGGTAAAAAATGTATTTGTTTAATGAATTTGCTGACATAACTTTACAATGTGATGACGCTGAAACAGGACAACTCAGGAAGATTGCTAGAGGAAGAATGACTCTAGGAAGGAAAGTTGTGATGAAATGCTGAAAAGATTTCATATGGAAATCGAGTTCTTGGAACATTGGCTTAAAGAACCTGATGGAGAAGTAAAACTTGCAGAACCTGATCTAGAGGAAATTACAATTATTGTGCATGATAGGGATGAAATGTTTTTAACATTTGTAGAGTTGAATGAATGTTATAACTTTTCAAATAATAATGTAACTGTAGGTACAGAAAACGACATTAACAAAAATGATGTCGAAATCAAAGAAATTGAACAGAAGTTATTTGGAGTTGAGATGGAAGACTAGAAGCAGCAAGAAAGTTTTGTCCGTAGAGACATAAAGGAGACAGAAATATTGAATCGGCAGGATGAAGATGGAAGCAGCCAACAGTTCAAAACGGGATCTATTTAAGTCCAGAAAGTCGATGCTGGGGGATTTGTACTTGAAGCATCAAAAGAGACTGAAAGGTCTTATCTTTTTAAAACTAACAGTTTGTTGGTGAATGCAGGGACAACACCGGACGAGAGAGTTGTTGCTATAAAAGTAATCAAAGACTATAGTTATAATCAAGGAGGAGTTCTTGATTATTCTTCATGGTAGAAAGTTGAGTGTTCAGCACAATTGGAGATGAAAGAATTCGACAAAGAGGTGTTACTCCGAGGAATTGGCGAAAGGAAGTATTGGAGAAGCCGATGGAATCCGATCAACAGAATGCGTGATGAGTTACCAAATCGAGTTGATACTAGCAGCATAACAAAGTTTGGAATCCTTGAGGGAGAAAGTCATCAGGACTTGTGGCTGTCGCATTATTACAGAAAAGCGACGAACCTCATAGACAAGAGTCTATGGAAACTTCTCTACATGGGGAGTCTAATGCAGGAGCATCGAGTTAAATTTTCATTATTCAATTGTGTAATTAAGGGGGTGAGATATTTTAATTATTTTATTAATTAATTTGCTCATTTTTAATAAATTAGGAGAGAAATTATAAATGTGATGATTATTGTAAATATTCCTTAAATAATTAAGGATATGAATGGAGTTGAATTAGGTAGATAACCTAGGGATTAGGAATTCCATAAACGGGGCTTAGTTGAGTCCAAAAAAAGATAAATCTAAATTAGATTTTAAGTTGAGATTTGTGTGGAGGAAATTATGGAGTGGAATAAATTCATATTTATGTATAAATATGTAACTTGTGAGAATGTGAAAAGACACAGAGAGAAGTGAGGAAGTGAGGAATACAGAGAGTAAGAGGAATGGTTTGAAGGGCCGAGAGCCATGAGGCCGCCCATTGTAATATATGGCCGAATATTTTTTATGTTTTTTATATCAGTATTTTATTTATCAAGCTCTCTTTCCTTCATGTGTATTTTGAACTGAACATATTTGTGGTTTTAATAAAAGATTTTAATTTTGAAGGAAGCACACGTGTTTTTTTTATATGCTAGGATCTGCTTAACCCAGTACCTGGCATCACATTTAAAAGAGGTTGCAAGGGAAAGAACAAGGCGGATAGAATTCATTTTTGCAATAGGGGAGAAGGTTTCAGTATAGTCAATGCCTTCAACTTGTGAAATCCTTTAGCGACAAGATGAGCTTTATGTCTATCCACTTTTCCATCTGATCCAAACTTATTTTGTAAACCCATCTGCATCTGAAAATTTTTCTTCCTTTTGGAAGAGGAACAAGATCCCAAGTATCATTCGCCAATAAGGAACGATATTCTTCATTCATAGCTTCATCCCAATCTAGATGACCAAAGGTTTCTTCAAAGGTTTCTGAATCAGAATTTTCTGGAACTTGAGCTAATAAGGAAGAGGCTCTTTCAAACTGAGAACGAGTACGTCGTCAATCTGCAGGGTCACCTGCAAGAGAACCTGCTGCATCTCGAGTAGAGCGGACCCATCTTGGAAGCGGTGGAGTAGAAGGAATAATTTCAAGAGGTGGAGAAGAATTTTCATCCTCGCTGTCATCATCTGAGCTAGAAGGAATGCTATTAAAAATAGGAGAAAGAGAGAGGTGGCACATATGTCGAATCAGGCTCGCAAGCCAAAAGTGGCACACCCGCCGAACTAGGCTCGCAGGCCGATATATTTTCATCAAATTTTACAACTCTTCTAATGATTATATTTTTGGATTTTGGTTGAAGAAGTCTATATCCGTTGACATCTTCAGAATATCCAACAAAAATGCATTTTTCACTCTTAGGTTCTAAGGCTTTATGTTTCGCATCTGGAATATGGGCCCAAGCATCACTTCCAAAAACACGAAAGTGACTTACATCTGGTTTGATTGAGCTCCAAGCTTCTTCTGGAGTTATATTCTTTAAAACCTTAGTAGGAGTGTGATTTACTATGTAATTTGCACAGTTAATGGCTTCTGCCCAAAAATTTGAGACCAAGTCCTTTAGATTGAAGCATACAATTAGCCATTTCTTTTAAGGTTTGATTCTTCCTTTCAGCTACACCATTTTGTTGTGGAGTATATGGAATAATATGTTGCAATTGAATGCCATGCTCAGTGCAGAAGTTGATGAATTTGTTGTTAACATGTTCTCCTCCATTGTCTGATCTTAACTTAAGAATTTGATGTCCAGATTGTTTCTCAACAAAGGCCTTAAAGGCCAAGAACATGTTAAAAACTTCACTCTTGATTTTTAAGAAGTATACCCCAAGTGCGTCTAGAAAAATCATCAATGAAAGTTAAGAAGTACTTGCAACCAGAGAAAGAAACAACAGGAAGTGGACCACATAAATCACTGTGCACAAGCTGCAAAGGGGCTGAAGCATGCCAAGAGGCACGTTTGTCAAAACTATCCCGATGATGTTTTCCGAGTACACCTCCAGAGCAGAAACCATCTCGGCAAGATACCATAGGAAGACCCGTCACCATATTTTCCTTACATAGAGTTTGAAGAGAGCGATAGTTTAAGTGACCAAATCGCTCATGCCAAAGTTTGCTCTCTTCATCATTATGAGCAACAAAAACAGAGAGAAGACATGATAACCCAAAGTTGTCAAGCTTATACAACCTTGTGGAATCATCAGCGATGCCAGTAGCTAAAATATGTTTAGGATCTTTGAAATCCTTGATTACAACATCATGAGGTGAAAATTCTACTATTTTCCCTTCACTTGAATGAGTTATCTGATAAACAAAGAGAAGGTTGCATGACAAGGTAGGAACACATAGTACATCATTAAACTGACCATTATCGAGATGAATGGTTCCAGATCCTACAACACTAAGAGATCTATCATCAACAACATAAATATGTTTGGTGTTACAATCACTTAAAGAAGAAAACATGGCTTTATTTTTGGTCATGTGATAAGAAGCTCCATAATCAATGAGCCACTCATGAGAATGATAAGAGGAAGATACATTTAATGCATAACCAGATCTTGATGCTTGACAACCACAAGAAAAAAGTACCATTCCTGAAGATGAAGGTGAAGAGTGCTCCAATTTGATGTTGTGATTCTTCATTGCTGCTTCTAAGGCTTCCATCTTCTTAAAACATTTGGACTCTATATGGCCATCACGATTACAAAAGTTGCAATGTCTATCGGTCTTCTTCCCTTTGTTTTTATTTGCCTTATCATTTTGGTGAGTTTCTTTTTCAATTTGCGGCTGAAATTTCTTAGGACCCTTGTTTGGTTCGGACCATATTTTTTAGGATATTGTTTCTTGGGATTCTTTTGATATGATTGTTGTTGGGCTGCTAAGGCTTTCTTAGAAGCGTTTCCAGGAGTGATAAGACCAAGGTGTAAGAGTTTTTCTTGTTCTCTTATCAAAGAATCAAAAGAGGGATTCTTGTAGGTGGTTCCTAAAGAAATGGTGGCTTCTCTAGTGGAATGGAAGGCGGAAACAAATATAGAGTATGCAGGGCCAAGCTTAGCAAGAATGCAATACATAAGGCTACCATCTTCCTTTTTGACCTTACAACCTTCTAAAAGAAGTCTACGGGTCTTGAATTTGGACAAAAAGTCTTCAATAGAGGAGAAATTATTAGGGTCCAAAGTAAGCAACTCATTTTCGAGCTTGGGCCATGATTTGATTTTGAATGCTAAAGGCAATATTTAGCTTGTCCAAGGCTTCATGAGGGGTGTCAATGTCAAAGATATGAAATCGAAAATCTTAAGCAATGGACATTCCTATCAACCCTCGGAATTGATCTTGTTTATTTTCACATTTAGCGACTTTATCATCATCAGAAGGTTTAGTTTCATGTCCTGTGGCTATTCTATAAAGCCCTTTACTTCTAAGTATATCTACCATGTGAGGTAGCCATTGGAAATAACTGGTGTTGTTAAGAATAATCGGGCATGCACTTTCCATTTTTTTTTAACTGAAGCTGAAACTAACTGCTCCAATCGAAATATCTCGAAAAATTAGGCTGAGAGAAGCTGAAACTAACTGCTCCAATGGAAAGATCTCGAAAAATTAAGCTGATTCAAAAAAAACGGCTCGAAAAACGGCTTCCGGATGAAGAAGTTATACATTTTTTAAAAAACGAGTTGAAGATGCCGAAAAGTTATGGGAACGGAGATGAAGTGCGACTTTAAACAAAAAAAATCCACCACTTTTAACAAAAACTTTTTACAAAAGAAGCTTGAGAAAGAGACTTGAACCCAAGACCTCTATTCTCATAAACTAACTTCTCAGCAAGTGAGATAGTAAAAAAAAATTGTAATTGTTTGAAAGGAGGAAGGAGTTTTTTTTTTTTTTTAACTCTTCGGTGTGCGTGTCTTTTCCTGCACAAAAACCGAGAAAAAAAAAACGTAATGCAAGTCTTACGGAAAATTGTTAGATTTTTGGTTAGCCTTACTGGCAACTATCTATTTTTCCACTATTTCTGATTTCTCGAGATCGCACAAAGACGCAAGGAAAGAGCATACGTAGCAAAAAAAATCCCTTCCTTCCGTTTCTGATTTGTCGAAATTGCACACAGCGCAGAGCAAAAAGCATACACAGAAAATAGAGTGTAGATCTAGAAAATAAATAAAACCTAAAACCAAAATAAACAGAGGGAACCGAAATAAGAAATAAGCAAAACTTTTAACAAATAAAACTGCAAAACAGATACTTTATACCTCTAGATTTACACTGACATAACTTGGGCAAACAAAAACCTATTCGCATGAAACGAAAGGTGTTCCTCACTGTAATAGACGCTCCAGACATAACAGAGCCGTTCTCCAAGCCTGAAAATGTTCAGAAATAATAGATCTAGAAAACAGTAGTCGCATGCAATCAAACCTGCTTCGAATTTTGATCAACAACGGATGCGCCCTCAAAATAGCTCTGATACCATGTAAGAATTTACAAGGTAAGTTCCTTAAATCAAGAACCAAAGGTCACTGCTCACAAACAGATAACAAATCAATACACCAATATAATCACGTGGTTAAAACCCTCAAAGAGGGAAACAGTCCACGATCTGAGCCAATGCGGCCACTTCAGGTAATTTATTAATATAAAAGGAAAAGTTACATATGTTTCTCTCATAAACAGTTACCGGACAAATGACCCTCTATGCTCTTTAAATAGAGATCATGGACCAATCGAGTGTTAAGCCACGGATCAAGTGTCATTAACAACCGTCGGATCACTACAAATCGTGACCGTTGGATTATAAGTCACAAATGTACATGGTAAAGAAACACACTTTACCTAACTCTACACTAGACTAAGCTATTCTTAACTATTTCCTATGTGTTGAAATATCCTAACATCAATTGTGAGAAATAAATATTGTTTTATAAAATATTTAAATTTAACTGAATTTCACACAATTTTAATAACAATATCATGCAATCAAACAAATTGTTTTTCCATCTAACACTAAAATTAGCTTCAAGTAACTTTGATCTAAACTCAACTTTAATAAAAATTCAACCTAACTTAATAATAATAATAATAATAATTAAAAAAAAACTAAATAATTAATAGATAAATTCATAAAACTGAAATAAAAATACTAATAACACTTAATAATAAGACTAAAATCAAAATAAACCTCATCCTTAAGTGCTATCAATTAATTGACAACAACAGAATTCTCATCTGACCAAAATTGAAGGGAAAGAAATCAATTTCACTAACAAGTCATTCTGTAATCTATAATAACTAATTTTATT
Source organism: Pinus albicaulis (assembly GCA_034641835.2). NCBI lineage: Eukaryota > Viridiplantae > Streptophyta > Pinopsida > Pinales > Pinaceae > Pinus > Pinus albicaulis. Next base: position 100,689 of record JAXQQM020074463.1, read on the forward strand.
TTTTTATTGAAAAACTAATATATTTCTAAATATATAAAAGTTAGATAATTGCAAAACATGGAGAAAAATAATTTGATATGATTGGTTGACGTTCTATTAGCCCAGCTGAAAGGGCGGCGCTAATAATATCGTGAATCAATGGATTGAAAGAGTACCTAAATTTAAATTCGGTATCAGAGCCCTGTTCTCTATCTTGTTATGGTGAATCTCTTACGCTCTTTTTCATCTATTGATCGAAAAGTTGTTACTGAAGTAGAGTCACGAACTTTAGGAATTGATTGTGATCCCAATGAGTCTCATGAACTGATAGAAAATCCTAAGACTTGGAATCCTCTGTCTCTCGATGTGACTGATGTTTATAAGGTTCCTGTTACTTATATCTTTAAGAAGAAATCGTTCTTAAAAGAAGTTGAAGGTGTGTTGTATGATCCTACTGATCTACCTCATGATTGGTATTTCCAATACAAATCTCTTACTGAAGAGAAAAATCCTGAAGCCAAAATCAAAAGAGTCTCTATCAATAATGGTCAAGTCCGACTTATTCCAAATAAACCAGAGATTCCTCGACCTATTTCCAAGCCAAGACAACATGTTTTACCTGTTCATTCTACAGAAGCATCTTCAAGTCAGAATAACACTCTTCCTATTAATGAATTTTTTTCTACAGAACCTGTTTTGTCATCAAATGAGTTGTATATTCCAGAATCAAAACCGTTTTTAGCAGTGAATAAAATGTTCTGAATTTCTACTAGCCAGTTTCCACCTATGGAAGAATGGCAGTATGCAAATCACTGTTTTGTCAAAGGAGAAAAGTGGCCTCCCAAAACAAAATTCAGTACTACCTCTTCTCAATCTAGACAACCATTCACAAGAGTTGATTGTGCTCCTCTCATAGAACATAATGCTTTGAACTCCAATGATCTAGATCAGACATATCAGATTGGAAATTATCTTGCTACTTGGTGTTCTCATGCCGAGGATGTTTTAGATGATTTGGGTTTTCAAAATGAATTAATCTCGAATAATTTAAGATTACTCTATGAAGAGCAACAAGAAGAAAAGGGGAGAAGAGAAGCAAAACAAAAGAAAAAAGAAGCCAAGGGTCCTAGATTCTATGTTTCAATGGATACTCCAAATTATTGGGATATAGATGAAAATCAGGAAGCCAGTGAAGCCGAATCTAGCTTAAAGGCATCTGAAAAGAAATTGGAACCAGCATAAACTTTAAACTTCCAAAAACCAAAAAGTGAAATTGCTACATTAGAAAATGTTGCTTCTAAGTTCCCTTCTTTCATTCTACCATCCATTCAAAAGGCTCATGTGTTTAGAGAAGTCCATAAATACCCTAGAGTAGAAGAAGACTTATTTGCTACAAATTCTAGTGGGTATGTATTAGATTTGGACAAGTCTACAAATCCAGCTGAGTCTATAAGAATTTGGATTGGTGCTTTGTACCAAATGCAAGTCACAACTAGATTGGATAATATATCTATTTTTGCCTTAGTAGAGAAATGTATGGCAGGGACTGTATATGACTGGTGGATGGGACCATCAGAGACAGAAAGGCTAAATGTAGCTGCTGCTGGTCTAGCTACTCTTGAATTATTGTTGAAAACTCAATTTGTCCCTGAGCCTGCTGATGAAAAGAAGCAAATTATAACAGATCTTGCCAGAATGGAACTAAAAGATTTGAAATTCTTAGATCAATTTGGAAGTGATTATATGTCTAAGATTTATAAAGCAAATCTTACTAATGACTCAACTCAAAAGGTTTCATTTCTGTCAAAATTACCTGCAAATTTGGGTGATTTAATCATGAAAGATCTAGATATTCAAGGCAAGACAATTGAGCAGATCTATTGGATAGATCTTCTATTCAGATGTCAAGAAAAGGTCAAATATCTGTGTTCGCAAAAGAAAGCTCAAGATTTCACTCCTGGTATTGAAGTCTATAGAGTTGTTTTACCATGGACACCTTTCAAGAAAAGAAAATCTAAGAGGTATTGAAGATTTAAGCCAAAATGAGTAGCCAATCCCAAAAGGCCTTTCAGAAAATTCAAATATTTGAAGAAGCGCAGACAGCCCAGAAAAGATAATGCTTGTTTTATTTGTAAACAAGAAGGACACTTTGCAAGAAAGTGCCCTAAGAGCTCTTCAAATAAATCGAAAGCATGTATAGAAGTTGATGATTTTGTAGATACTTGGTCCACTGTAGATTCTCAAGATGAAGTCTCAGATGTATATATTTTAACTGATGCTTCTCTGTCTGAAAATGAGTCAATTCTAGAAACATCTCAAAAGATGAATCGATGCTACAACTGTTCAGATGATGATTTATCTGAACAAGAAGCTGACACAACACTCCATTATAGTGATGAATACAGTGAGGATGATACTGAAGAAACCTCTGATTCCAGTTTAGATGATATTGTCTTTACTGAACAGTGTCTGCCGATCATGAAAGACAAAGTTCATGAGAATTCTCAACCAGTTTTGAATTCTTTTTGTCCCTATCAAAAGAAAGTAGCCCCTTCTTCGTCACTCCCTATTCTAGATTATGATGATAATGCAGAAAGTAATTTTCTCAAGAAGATTATCACAACCAATAATTTGTTATACATTCCAGTGCAAGTTCAAGTCAAAGGTGAATGGATAAATGTTGATGCTTTTATTGACACTGGAGGCTCTAACAATTTAGCTCACCCTTCTTTGTTTAAAGGTTTGTGGAAACCTTTAGAAAACATTTTAGTTTCAGAAACCGTTGGTGGTACAGTCAATCTCACCCATTATGTGGATAACATTTCTTTAAAAATTGGGGGGAGTATTGTTAAGATTTCTGCAATTCAACATTATGACCCATCAGCAAGTTTATTTTTGGGTATGCCTTTCAATAATTCTGTCTTCCCTGTCACTATAAGTGAAGATAAAGTACTTCTGAATTTTAAGAAAAAAGCTATATCAGTCCCAAGATTGACAATAGCTAATTCAGAAGTCAGAAAAGAAAATAGCCAGAAAAAGGAAGGTGCTAGAAAGCCAAAGAATGATTCAAATAATTGGCAAGAAGTGTTACCGCTGTATGAAGACAGAATTCAGTTGAAAAACAAACAAAAGGCAAACGGAAATCCAGACTGGTCACCAGCTCAAATTTCAATTTATGGAGAATTGTTAAAAAATTGTTCAAACAATCCTCAAGAATTTTGGAGTGTTGAGAGTCCTCAACAAAAAATAGTGACTTTACATGACAATGGGGTTAAAGGAAAACTTATCCCCTGCACTCCAAATGATGAACAAGAGATAAAAAAGCAGATTGAAGAACTGTTAAGCCTACAATTGATTGAACCTAGTTCATCTCATTATTCTTGTTCTACCTTTTTAGTCAAAAATCATTCAGAAATAGTAAGAGGAAAATCTCAGATGGTCATAAATTATAAGCCCTTAAATGCAATAGCTCAGAGCTTTCACTATCCTTTGTCGCACCAAGAAACAATAATGCAGAAGATTCAAAATAGAAAAATCTTCAGCGAATTCAACATGAAGTCTGGTTATTATCATATTCAGATTAAAGAAGAAGATCGGCATAAAACTGCTTTTACATGTCCTGCAGGTTTCTATCAGTGGAAAGTAGTACCATTTGGATTAAAGAACGCTCCAGCTTTCTTCCAAAGAAGAATGGACTACATCTTTGGCAAGTCTAATTTTATTGTCACTTATATTGATGATATCCTGATCCATAGTCAGGATTTAGATTCTCATCTTAAACATCTAAGGATTTTTCTTGAAGAAGCCTAGAAACATGGTATTGTCTTATCCGAGAAAAAGATGGTTTTATTTCAAGACAGTATTGATTTTTTAGGAATTCATATCCTGAATGGCAAGATTCAGATGCAACCACATGTTTTAACAAAATTATCTGAATTTCCTGATGAATTGAAAGATACCAAGGCTATTCAGCGTTTTCTAAGAGTTTTGAATTATGTCCACAATTACATTCCTAGATTATCCTCAAAAACTGCTCCTATTAGACAACATTTACATTCTGGTTGGTCACCAGAAGCCACAGAAGCAGTAAGAATGTTAAAGGCTGAATGTCAAAATCTCCCACAACTCAAACCTCCAGGTGATGGTTTCTTAATTTTGCAAACAAATGCATCTGATGATTTTTGGGCAGCAGTCCTTTTTGAAAGAAAGGAGGAAAAGGGAGAAGAAATTTTGTGTGCTTATGCATCCGGTGAATTTTTAACTCGCCAAAAGAATTATTTCACTGCAGAAAAGGAAACGCTTGCCATCTTTAATGGCATTCAAAAATTTGAACTATACTTGGCACCAGTGGAGTTTTTGATAAGAACTGATTCAATGAATTTTAAATATTTCTTATCAGCAAATATTTCCAGACAATTAGCAAGAGGCAGATTGCTGGCATGGCAAATATGGTTTCAGCAATATGATTTTGAGGTTGAATGGGTGCCTGGAAATTCAAACTATTTAGCATATTCACTTACCTGAGATATGAATAAGGCCTATGCTTATTTTGGAAAGACTAGTCCATTTGTCCTTCCTGGTAAGTCTCCAGATGATGACAGTTTTGATACTTTTGTAAAAAGATTTCAGATCCTTGAGCTAAAACTTGGAGATTTAACTAAAGAAATTAAGAAGGTAGTTGGCCTATGGATCAGAAGAAATCAATGGATTCAAAAGTGCCAGTGATGGCAATCAAAAAATGTGGGAGTCCTTTTAGGGTTAGATCCAGAACTTGTAAAGCTTTATCCTCTACCCAACATGAAGGTAAAGATCTATTTTAAAACTCTTGATGATTTATGGACCATATCATATACTGAATCCATGATTCAAGTCCTAAAGACTTTGAATTATTATCAAATTATTGGAGGAATAAATTTTGCATTGACTGTTTATACTTCAGCAAAGATGATGGATCTTGAAGAAATTAATATGAATGAAGGGATTGCAAAATTTTTGTTATCTTTAAGCATCCCTGATCTTTTTGAAGAACTTGAAGCTACATATCTCCAAAGAATTGATGAAAATTTTGCAGGAACATATTCCTTCCCGCAATATGAATTATTTGAATCATTTGTTGATTGGGAAATAAAAGATGGATATTGCCAAAAGAAAAGACAGATCAGATCTTCCCAGTGTATTGAAAGACCCTTGCAATATCTCAGGACATTCTCAACACCATGGGACTATCAGTCTCGAATTTAGAAATCCTATTTCTCCTAATCCTTTTGCACAAATCTTTGGGTTAGCAAAGGTTGATGAGTCTGTTTTGGCTCAAAATCATGAAAAAGTTCAAAAAGTGACTCTTTGGTTAAAGGAATTCAATAATCTCAGATTGTCTGAAAAAATATCCATGTTGAAAACATTAGAGGAAATTCAAGGAGAGAAGAAGGTGATTAAATTTTTAATTAATCAAAAGGCACTAATTACTATTAGTGTTAGATCCGAAAATTGGAGTAATGATGTTGTTTGTTTGATTAATCTTATGTTATCAACAAAAGTTTGCTCAGCTATGATTTTTGAACTCGGCTGGCAACAAAAAGTAGAAATTAGTCATAATTGCAAACTTTGGATCCAATGTGCAATCGAATCATCCACCAGCATGTTTCAAATCTTCAAATGGGAATTATTAGATGGTGTCGAATTGGCAATCCAATCAATGCCTACTTTTTAAAAAGCTAAGAAAAATTCTTTCTTGGACATTGAGATAAATCCAATGGCATTCATTAATCGATGGAAAAAATCAGATGAAAAGTATATTTTCCCTCAAAAGAATCTGCACGTCACCGTAGACAAAGTAAAGTGGGAAATAGGACAATCATCAAAGGCAGCAGAAAAAGCAGAATCTTCTACAGCCACAGTATCAGCAAAAGGAAAAGAAAAAGCATCCAATGAAGAAAAAGCAACCTTGTTCGTAGACCTCTATCAAGATGCTCAAGACCCATAAGAACATGATTGGGAAACATAATATTTAGATTGGCTGAACCAAGAAGCGTTAAAGAATATTGTTTCGTCAGATGAGGACTATGATAGTGAGCGAAGTCCGAAAGGACCTTGGTAGTGCATTTTCTTTTTAATTATTGTACTCGAGAATATTGAGCAGACACCATCTGGAATAGTAATATCCGACAGGACCCTCAATAATTCTCTTTCTTTTTAGGCTATATAAGTGTGAGTCAAGTAGAGGAGAAATCGATCTGTGTGTGTGTGTGTGTGCGAGTGTGAGAGTGTGCATGTAATGCTTTGAGAGTTAGAGACAAATCGAGCTCTAGTACTCTGTGGCATAACTTGGTATGTAACATATTTGCTTGAATTAATATTGAAGCCTGTTGGGCCACATGTCTGAGGACAGTTTGTTTCAAGATCACCTTGAGTCGAAATTGTAAAGCGAGAAGGAGAGACCAGGGGTATCATGTTTGCTCGTATTTCCGTGTGGAAAGGTGTGAGAAAGCTTGCTCCTTGCTACTCTTCAATTATTCAAGTAAGTTACTGAGTCCATCATCATTTAATTTAAATTTGGTATTATGAGGTATCGCTGCCTAGTTAAGGCTTATTAAGATTACATTGAAACGTTGAAGTGCTAGTGACTGGACCATTTACAAAGACGTTAAAAGGTGGTGTGCTAAGGAGCATTCACTTCGATTGAATTGTGCTATAACGATAAACTGATATGTATTTATATTATTTTAAAATCAATAGCAAGGGTAAATACAATTATATGTATGATTCTATCTACTTAGAAGTAGTTAAGATTAAAATGAGAATATTTAATTTTAGTGTAGTTTAAATAGGTTACAATTGTGTTCGAAAAAAGAAAAGAAACACCAATAAAAACACATAGAATAAATAAATAAATAAAAAATTACAATATATAAAAAATAACACATAATTAAAAATTATAAATAAATAAATTTAAAAAAAAAAATGTTATTAAAAAAAAAAAAAAAACATTCCAATGTGATTTTGAGAAAATTTAGTAGAATTTTTTTAAAATCTAGGTTATCGTTGTCAAATTTCAGGATTTTGAGTGTTCCAGTGTCACTATGAAATTTAATTTTCATAGTCCAAAAGAAATTGTAGAGTCCCTAAACAACCCCCCTTAAATTTGCCATCAATATTTTAAAAAATAATAATAATAATAATAACCAGAGAAATTTAAAATAAAAATAAAAGGAAAATAAAAATAAAAAGGAAATAAAAATAAATAATATGAGAGAATAAAAAAAATTAAAATTAAAATTAAACTTAAAATTAAAAATAAAATAAAATAATAATAATAATATGAAAGAACAAAAAAATAAATACAATTACATATATGACATCAAAAACTTAAAATAAAAAGAAAATAAAAATAATACAATGAAATATATATATATATATATATATATATATATATATATATATTCAAGATCAAAATGAGAATACCATAGAAAATAAAAATAAAACAGAAATAAAAAATAATAATAATAATAATAATCTGACAGAATTAACAAAAAAAAAAAAAAAAGTAATTACATGTATGACTCTATATATTGAAAAGTAGTCAAGATCAAAATGAGGATACTTAACTTTGCCCATCAATATTAGTGTCATGTGAATCACGGAGAAAATTGAAAACTGAAAACAGTTGATTTGAAGGGAAGGGAAAGGAGCGTGTGTATCACAATAAGTGAGGGTTCACCACTCTGGTAGGTTGACCTAAAGAGAAGAGAAAGGAACGTGTATCACAATACGTGAGGGCGAACCCACCAACCAAGGTGTCGTGCAATGACATTTGACTCCACAGAACCTCCTCATTCAATGTGAGGTGTTCTTTGTATACCTTCTAGGCAGGGCAACCAAGAAGTTGTAATAGATAACTTTTGGACATCCTATTAAACTCTATTATTTTCAAACATTAATGTTATGGAATAAAGAATATTACTTAATTTCCAATTTTGGTCTTTCAATAAGATTTCTTGAGGAAAAAAGTTGTCATTGAGATCATCTAAATTTTTCTTAGCTCGAAGTTCTTAGGCCGAAAACAAGAGTGAGGTTGTTGGTACCATGTCAACGCCATATTATATACTCATTTAAAAGAGCTGCATAGATTACTCTTTTCAAAAGAGAAATCAGCCTCCCTCTCAACCCAAAGGAAAAAGCAAGATTGTTGGTGGGAAAAAAGTGAGATCGTTAGTACCATGCCAACACCACATTATATATTCATTTAAAATGTCACATAAATTACTCCTTTCAAGAGCTCAACATATTAATTTTACGGGATTAAAACCTCAATGGGGAAGATAATAACTATTCCGCCCAACCACGCAAGCTAAACTCAATTGACAAATCTTTCAACAAGATATATGTGTTAACATTAAATTTATTCTTTGTCAATTCCAACACCACATTATATATTCATTTAAAATGTCACATAAATTACTCCTTTCAAGAGCTCAACATATTAATTTTACGGGATTAAAACCTCAATGGGGAAGATAATAACTATTCCGCCCAACCACGCAAGCTAAACTCAATTGACAAATCTTTCAACCAGATATATGTGTTAAAGATTAAATTTATTCTTTGTAAATTCCAACACCACATTATATATTCATTTAAAATGTCACATAAATTACTCCTTTGAAGAGCTCAACATTTTAATTTTACGGGATTAAAACCTCAATGGGGAAGATAATAACTATTCCGCCCAACCACGCAAGCTAAACTCAATTGCCAAATCTTTCAACCAGATATATGTGTTAAAGATTAAATTTATTCTTTGTAAATTTAAGTGTGTTACTTTTCTTTTCTTTTTTAATCGAGAGAAACAATATACTTGTCGCTTGTCAGCAAAGAGGTAAATTTATTCTTTGTCAATTTAAGTGTGTTTCTTTTCTTTTTTAGAAAATCTATTTGCTTGTCAGCAAAGAGGTTTGGTGTCGAGTCAAAGGGACTACCCCTATACTTCGAGCTTAGTGCTACCGCCCACAAGCATGCCAAGGAAATAAGCCCAATTTCGAAAAAACGTAGGCCCCAATATCGACGAGCAAACGCTTTCAGGTAGAAGATATCCACCGTTTAGCCTAAACCCAATGGACTCAAGTTTTCCGTCATTATTGTCCACAAAACACGTTCATATTTTTTTTATAACAATCAAGATGAATATTTTTTTCATAACAATCAAGATGAACTAAGTACTCATCTCATGTCCAAGACATGAATGATGATTAATCTCTTATCCTAATAAATGGTTTGCTATAGCCTATAAAGCAACCTCGTGTATTAATATATAATTCTTGGATGAACCCGTTCTTTTAAATGTAATAAACTTAATCAAAAGCTCTCACTAGGTTAAACCTTAATTTATAATCTTACTATTTAATTCTATAACAATATTTAAACATTCGGTTAACTACTTAAGTAATTTAACAGCTTTGACAGCTACTCAATATATATCCTTATTCCAATTATATCTATAGTTGCAACCCTTTTTATCCAAGAGGATTTAAGTACATAACAGTACCCAACAGAATTAGCTAGAATTTCATTTCACCTTCACTCTTTTGGAATACATTTATAAAATTAACCCCTCAACAAAACAACCCTGAAGGAAGTGGTAGCCAAAATGTATGAAATTCACAAATAATTCCACAATAAAATTAGCGCAAACCATGAGCACAGTCCTTGAAATTATCATTTACTATGTCGTGAGACCTATTGCCAAATGATTGTTTTTTATTCGAATGTCACCCACTAGTTGGGACATTGACATTACAGGCAAGCAACAGGTATATGGTGGGCACAACATCTCCTATGGGACTTAAAAGCATTGATAGCCTCTTCACTAGATCCAACAAAATAGGAAAATATCAATAGATGAGGACCCATGATAGGCTGCATAAGAGCTATAACAGCACAAGACATCAGGAGTGAAGGCACTGCTGCTACAGCAACTGAATATATAACTAGCCTACTCGTTAATACAAGTTCTAGTTGCTAACCTTGTTGCTACAAGCCTACAACAAAAGAAATCCACATAACAATGTAGCTACAAGCTTCCTAAATCTGTTTTCTATTTCAATATCCACAGAGGTGCAGGGCAACGGCTAGTGTATACAAGAAAATGTTGGATATAGCCACTGTCATAAAGTTGGAGAAAGGCATAGAAAGTATGAGTAGAATGCAACAGCAACCATGTCAAAACCCTATCACAATGTTCTTTTGCCTATGCAAACGGATCGCCCTCTTACAATCTCAAGATGGAGTTTTATAAAAAAAGAAGGTAGGATGATTTTGTTGAGGAAGTTAATGCTTGGATCCTAACTCCCTTTGGAGGTGGCGCCTGCCTCCACAAAGTATTGCCTCTCACCTTGTAGTTATCACCGCACAACTATGGTAAGTATGCTCACTCCCATTGTCACATCATAGTCCCCTTCTATTGTCCTTAGGCAATCAAGCCCACATGCCCCTTTTTCTTGCATCATATTACACCTTTGAGTTTAAACTCCAACGACTTAATAAAATGAAGAATCTAGGAATTATTTCACATATATCAATGCCTCCCTTTATATGGGTCCAGGTCTTGAGCTCCCAATACACAAAAGTGAGATGTCATAACAGCATACACTAATTATAATAGTTACATGCCAACTTCATATATATATATATACCATGACTTGAAAATGTTAGTGTTACATTCACCTCACCCTTGAGAGGAGCATCATTCTCGCCACAACTTCATCCTAGTCAAACATCAACAACTTTGCTTCTTGAGTCCTCATCTCCTCACAACTCGAGCAACAACAACATTCTTCCATAATCATTGGTAGCAAGAACGCTTGGGCTATCTTTGACAATATAAATCATTGGTTGAGTGCTAGTGTAATTGTAAATTTATGTAGATGTTATATGCTTGATGCAACTTTACTTTTCACCACAGCAATCACATAAACAATCATGTAAAACGCTGATAGAACATACCAGTGGATCTATAGAAGACAAACCAGAAACAGAAAAATGTGGTGGTGCGTTATGGCGGTAAGTCTCCTTGGTCAGCCAACCCAGCATGTGTCACAACAGCCCTCAAAACAGCCACACAGTCAACTCAAAGTCAACCCCAGAAAAGTCAACGTTGCCCCAACGGTAGCAACCGCAGCAACAACGGCAGCAATGGCAGCAAAGGAAACAACAACGACAGCAACAACGTCTTCACCCTTTGTTCCCACGTGTGAACTGACACTGCCTCCAAGGAGCTCGAACCAATCAGAAGAGGAGAGATGATGTGTGAGGATGAGATGAGTGAAATGTCCTCCAACGTTGACTCTATTTATATCAATCACTGAGGTGTGTGACACATTTGCTAAGGGGGGTAAAACCTTAAGGCCGACCTGCACATATTTGAAATTATTAAAAATAAATTCAAAATAAATGTTCTACTCATCGGATTAAGATCAATTTTAGATTCAATCTTACACCTCTCCGAAAGAGGAACCCAATAAAAATATTGGTATCTTCATCTGAACATCACAACATGGAGTTTGGACCTAGTTGTCCAATTTTAACACTCCCTCTCAACTAGGGAGAACTCCATCCACCTGTGCAATCAAACATCGTGCGTCATCCTACCGTAACTTGCTTTGTTGGCCTCTTTATTTCAGAACAGTAATGGGTCAGTCACAAAGACATCATCCCGGCTGACAGATTCAGCCCAGAGGTACGAAACCTCTATGGGACTCACAAAGAGTCTCATACCAACCCGAAGTTGGTTTATTTGACCAGAAGTCAGTAGGAGGTCCGAAACCTCACTTGGACTCAAGAGAGTATATACTAACCCGAAGTTAGTCTCACTGACCCGAAGTCAGTTGGAGGTCCGAAACCTCACATGGACTCAAAGAGTCACATACCAACCCAAAGTTGGTTCATCTGACCCGAAGTTAGTAGGAGGTATGAAACCTCACTAGACTTGATCCCAGATCAAGTGGTTGGACACGTGCCATCCTAGATAGAGAGTACGGCAATCTCTGATGCGTCCATCAATATTTGCTACTAGTCTCTAGCTTTTCCCACCTCATTGGCCAAATGAGAGGTACTTCCCATGAGTCTGGAACTCAGTGGGTAGGATGCATACGAGGCATAGATCATGAGAGGTGAACCTACTCAAATATCAAAAAGGTGGGGCGGAAGCACCACAAGGTTCGGTAAGCCTAGCCTCGTGTGTGCTTATATCTCCAAGGAACTATCCCCAAGGCCCCCCAAGAGCTCCCAGAGCTCATCGTCCAACAGGACCCTCAAAATAGGGTCGTTCCACGATTCCAAGATTCTCACGGAAGGTTAGGAACATGACCTTCCCCAAGGGCATTGTGAGAATATCTGCGACCTGCTCATTAGTTCCTATATGATTGAGCCTTACAACGCCTCGTTGTACCATATCCCGGATAAAGTGGTACCAGTCATCAACATGCTTGGATCGTTCGTGGAACACAGGATTCTATGACAAATGAATCCCCCTCAAGTTATCACAAAGGATAACGGTGGCATCTAGCACATGCTCGAACAGCTCACTGAAGAGCTTTCGCAACCAAGTGACTTCACAACAGGCCATACACGCTGCAATGTATTCAGCCTCAGTGGTGCTCAAGGCTACCGACTTTCGTTTCCTGCCCAAAGCAGATCTACGTGCGAAGCAGCATCCAGATGTTCCCTTGCGATCCACCACACTGCCAGCCCAATCGACATCAATATATCCAAGCAATGTCATGCTCCTATCAGTGTATCTCAGCCCATGGTCTATCGTGCCCGAGAGATATCTCAAGAGTTTCTTGGCACCAACCCAGTGAACGTTATGATCAACCATGTGTTGACTCAAAGTGTTCACTGCACAAAATACGTCTGGACAGGTGTTCACTAAGATCATCAGGGCCCCTACAAGTTGAAAATACTCAATAGGATTTGCTAGCACGGGCCCAGCAGTGCTCCATTGGTGTCGACTCGGACTTACTCAACTTCTTAAAGTTGAGCTCCATTGGTGTCGACCCGGACTTACAGTCCACCATACTAAATCTTTCCAGAAGCTTCACAATGTATTTTCCTTGAGAAAGAAAAATCTTGCCAAGTCTCTGCCAGACCTCCAGGCCTAGGAAATAGTGCATCAATCCTAGGTCCTTCATCTCGAACTCAACAGCTCCCTCCCTCTTGCACTGATGAATGAGAGGGACAACACCTGTCAGGAAGAGGTCATCCACATACAACGCCAGAATGAGAGGCTTTCCTTTGACAGCCTAGAAGTAAAGGTTCGGATCACATTACTTCGAGTGAAGCCCAGCTTCATCAAGTAGTTATCTATCCTCTCGTACCAAGCTCTAGGTGCTTCCTTCAACCCATAGAGGGCTTTCTTCAACCTGCAGACATGGGTGTCCCGATCCTGGACTTCGAACCCCAGAGGCTGCTCAATATATACCTCTTCCTTTATCGCACCATGCAGAAATGCGGTCTTCACATCTATCTGATGAAGACTCCATCCTTGCATAGCAGCAAGGGCTATAATAGATCGAATGGTGGTGTATCGAGCCACAGGTGAAAATGTCATCATAATCTATGCCTTCCTTTTGAGAGAAGCCACGGGCAACGAATCTTGCCTTGAATTTTTCAGCACTTCCATCTGATCCATGCTTGATCTTGAAGAGCCATTTCGAGGTGACAACTGCTTTGTCCTTCGGTCTTGGAACCACATCCCAGACATCATTCTTCATAATGGACTCATACTCTTCGTGCATAGCATCCTTTCAGACTTGATGCTTTACGACTTCTTCAAAGGATCTAGGCTCAGATTGTACAATAGTACTCATGGCTGCTAGATACCCTTGGTATGTACTCGACTTCTTGCTTTCACGAAATGTCCCCCCCTTTTTTTTGGGCTGCATGTCCCTCAGCATCCTCGAGAGTGTCCCTGAGCCATGATGGTCTCTTTCCCAGTGAAAGAGGTGGATCAATCGGGTCCATCGGTCCTTCAACATCAAGCATTGTTTCATCCTTCAGTTCTTCTTGATTTCCAGGCCTTGCGTCATCATCTTCCTCAGATCTCGAAAGATTAACTAATTTTCTCAGGGAAGTATCTTCGTCAAAGGTGACATCGTGGCATATCTCCACTTCCCTTTGACCAAGCACATATAATCTGTAGGCCTTCAAAGTTTCACTGTAGCCCACAAACATTGTGGTCTCCCTCTTGATGCTGGCTCCTCTGCAAAAGTTCTTGAACTCGTTCGTCTCATATTCAGTGCCATTATCGGTCTTTCGGATAGCTTCTCATGTCATTGCTCCCAGTGGACTTCCTCCAACCTGGTAGAGTGTATCAATTCTAGACCCAAACGTGATAGCTTCCTTGAAGCTCTTCTTCCACATGTGCACCTTTCTATCAGTGAATGCCACATTGAGACCTTTGTCTTCCATGGTAGATATAGACACAAGGTTCTTCTTCAAATTAGGTACATAAAATACATCCTGCAAGCAGAGGACTTGACCTTGAGACAAGTGGAGGGTCATAGTCTCTGTCCCTTTCACGGGATATGTGGCATTATTTCCAAGGATAATTTTCAGATTGGTATCCTTCTCAACCATATCAGAGAGTTCTTCCTTGAAGCCAGTGATGTGCCTTGAGGCACCACTATCTATCAACCAGACATCCGTAGTGTTGGGTGGAGATGTAGCAGAGAGGGCAGATACAAGAATGAATTCATTTATTTTTATCAACAACATTTGATTCCTCATACCTATAATTTCTTGACCTTTTCAAAGGTTGATCATTTCCGTCGGAGCGAGCCTTCGTCTTTCCCTGGAACCTGTTGTTCCTTTGATTTCCATCCCTCCGGTTGTTGTTGTTGTCATCATCATCAGGAGAATCCTTCTTGAAAGTGCATTCTCTAGCATAGTGACCTGGCCTATGAAAAGTGTAACACTTTCCCTTCTTTCCTTGTGTCCTTGATCTTCCTTTTTTCTTTGAACCACCAAAGTTCTTCTTTCTAGAATGAGAAGCGTAGGAAACATTCCCTTCATTTTCATACTCCATTCTTGTCTCTTCTTGAACGCATCTCAACAGTACCTCGTCAAAGTCAGGTATCACATTATTATTGAGAATGGTAGTGTTGAACACATGCCATTCGGATGGGAGCCCTCCAAGTGTGGTGAGAACCATCTCTCGATCAGCTATTGTCTCCCCAATAGCTAGCAAATTGTTCCTGATCTCGGTCAGCTTTAGAAAGTATGATTGGAAAGAATCATCCCTGCCTTTCTTCAGATTCTTCAATTGATTCTTGAAGAATAGTAATTTATTCACATTGTTGTCCTTGAACATGAGAATCAATTTATCATACATCTCTTTGGATGTGCCCAACTCAGAGATGTAGGCCACCAGACTTTTATGAATGGATTCCCTGATCATCAACTTTGCTTTGATCTCCCCCTTCTTGTACTTTGTTTTGGCAGCAACAATAGCAGTGGATGGAGGTTCTTGGAGTTTACCCTGCACATAGTCCATGACATCTTGGTCTTCCAATTTGAGACCCAATATCATCTTCCAAGCATGGAAGTCATCCTTCCCAGTCAATTTTTCATCCTCCTTGAAGCCATAGTTTGTGGAACCCATTTTCTTCTTCGGTGATTGCTATAAATTAGGGCTTGTCTTCACCTCAGCTCTGATACCATGTAAATTTATGTAGATGTTATATGCTTGATGCAACTTTACTTTTCATCGCAGCAATCACATAAACAATCAAGTAAAATGTTGATAGAACATACCAGTGGATCTATAGAAAACGAACCAGAAACAGAAAAATGTGGTGGTGTGTTATGGTGGTCAACAAGATCCTTCAACCAGCAAAGTCTCCTTGGTCAACCAACCCAGCATGTGTCACAATAGCCCTCAAAACAGCGACACGGTCAACTCAAAGTCAACCCCAGAAAAGTCAACGTTGCCCCAATAGCAGCAATACCAGCAACAACGACAGCAACAACGTCTTCGTCCTTCTTTCCCACGTGTGAACTGAAACTGCCTCCAAGGAGCTTGAACCAATCAGAAGAGGAGAGATGATGTGTGAGGATGAGATGAGTAAAATGTCCTCCAACGTTGACTCTATTTATATCAATCACTGAGGTGTGTGACACATTCGCTGGGGAGGAGGGGTAAAACTTTAAGGCCGACCTGCACATATTTGAAATTATTAAAAATAAATTCAAAATAAATGTTCTGCTCATCGGATTAAGATCAATTTTAGATCGATCTTACACCTCTCCGAAAGAGGAACCCAATAAAAATATTGGTATCTTCATCTAAGCATCACAACATGGAGTTTGGACCTAGTTGTCCAATTTTAACAGTAATACCTTGATGGCCACTCCCAAATCAAGGGAACATCATGCCGAACCGAATCAAAATCGGTCGAGCTAACCGAGCCGGACCCCTACCTGGGACAGCTGAGTACAAAAACCAAACCAGGCCGATCCGCTACCGAACCAGCCAAGCCAGTCACCGACTCCGCCAGTTCAGTAATGGACCGTCCGGCTCAACCAAACCTGACATAACCAGGCCAAGCCACTCAAAACTGGTCTGCAGCGGCAAAATGAGGTAACAACGGACTCCAAATTAGATTTTTTCTGGGTTTTAGGTTTTTTGCAAGTCGATCTAACCTCTCTCAAGCCTATAAAAGTTACCCAACCCCCTCACATTTCCTCACAGTTATCTCATTGCATTTGTGTGAGCATTTGTAAGGAGTTTGTGAAAAGTTGTGGAGTTGGTTTTTGGAGCAGCAATGAGGAGTCTCATGGGAAATCACTGGAGCAGCAGTGAGGAACTTCTTGGGAAGTCACTGGAGCTAAGGTTGGTTTGATGGAACATCATTGAGGAGGCTAGAGCCTAGAGGTATTTTTTTTCACTTCTCGAATCTGTCTCTGCATGTTTTTATTTTTGCAAATCTGAAAATTGAAAAGGGTAATTTTTGTAAAAGAAATGAACATTGAAGAATTTTTAATTTATTTTTCTTTTCATTTTTAGATTTTTGTCCTTTCATTTCCAAGTCCAAATATCAGAAAATGGCTCCTAGAATGAAAGATGTTGTTTGGTCATATGCTGAGATGATTGATAATCAAATGCATTGCAAATTTTGTCATAGAAAAATTAAAGGAGGTGGAGGGGGCATTAATAGGCTGAAACAACACTTGGCTGGTATTAGATGCCAAATTGTTCCATGTGCAACACCAGCAGAACAAATTGGGGATATTAGGAAGGAGTTGCTAGAAAAAATTGAGAAGTCTGAGGAAGCAAAATCTAAGCAAAAATAAAGAGAGGCTGAAATCGGGAGGAAGAAGAGTATAAAACACATGATAGCTGCCAACCCCAATTTTGATTATGAGGGCTCTTCATCTATCCCTTGCACTAATTCATCCAACTCCTTTCACTATGTTCCTCCCTCTTTGGAGTCTATTTAAGAAAAGTGTAAGAGTAAATTTAAAAAGAATGGTGATATCAAAAGTTATTTCACAGTCACACCCTCCTCTCCCTCTGATAGTGCACATGGTCCTCAAGCTAATAGAGGTCAAATGCAGCCCACTTTAGATGACCATTGGAAGAAAGAATTGAGAGAAATTGTCTATGATTACATAGCTAGATGGTGGTATGATGTTGATATCCCCTTCAATGCTTCTCGTTCACCATATTATGAACCTATGTTTGATGCCATATTTGCTACTGGAAAGGGCTTCAAAGGCCCTACTATGCATGAGTTAAGGGGATCTCTTTTGCAAAAGGAGGTTTTGTACATTGATGAATATTTGAAAGATTTCGAAAGCTCATGGGCGAAAAGAGGATGTACCATCATCTCTGATGGATGGACTGATCAAATGAACCGTACCATCATAAACTTTCTTATCTTTTGCCCACAGGGAACCATGTTTCTAAAATCAGTTGATGCATCTAATAAGGTGAAAGATGCACACTCGTTTCAACTTTTGGATGAGGTTGTTGAAGAGGTGGAGGTGGTTAATGTTGCTCAAATCATCACAGAGAATGCCTCTAACTATGTTCTTGCTAGTAAAATGTGAGAGGAAAAACACAAACCATCTTTTGGACCCCATGTGTTGCACATTGGATAGACCTTATGCTTCAGGATATTGGTAAAATAAAATTGAATCAAGAACACTGTAGGGCATGCCAAAAGCATAACAAAATATATCTACAGTCACTCATGGATTTTGAACCTGATGAGGAAAAACACAGGGGACAAGGATATTTTTAGGTCTGCCATCACTAGATTTGCAACTCATTTTTTGACATTGCAATCTATGCTTTCCCAACATATAAACTTGCAAAGGATGTTTTCCAGTGATAAAGGAAATGAATGTCAATGGGCTCGCAAATAGGATGGCAAAGATGTGAGAAATAAAGTTAATGAAGAAATATTTTGGAAAAGGGCAGCAGAGATTGTGAAGATTGTTGAGCCACTGGTCAAGGTGTTGCGGTTGGTGGATGGGAAAAGATTGGTTATGGGCTTCATTTATGAGGCTATGGATCAAGCAAAGGAGCAAATAAAGGCAACATACACAGATAGAGTGGCTAAGTATGGGCCCATTTGGGAAATCATTGATCAAAGATGGAACAATCAACTCCATCACCCTATACATGCATCTGGGTTTTTTCTAAACTCGAGGTATCATTATAAAGCTCTGGAGGCAGAATCTTTCACTGGGGAGGTTAGAGATGGATTGATTGAGTGCCTTGAGCGCATGGTCCCTAAGGAGAGTGACTAGTTGGAGATACACCGACAAATCACTTATTTCAGCAGAGCCACAGGTACCTTTGGCAAGAACCTAGCAAGGATTGCAAGGGAAGCAGATGAGCCAGGGAAACAAACAATTTCAATTTTCAAATTCTAATTTTATTAAATTGTTTATAATTTGAAAGTTGGATATAATTTGTTGAGATAACTCATTACATAACTATGTTTTTTGCAGCACAATGATGGGAGGCATTTGGTAGCCATTGTCCTCAATTGCAGAAGTTTGCAATCTGTCTTTTCAATCAAACTTGTTATGCTTCTAGGTGTGAGCGCAATCGGTTTGTCTTTGAGAGGATTCACACAAAGAAGAGAAATCGTTTGGAACAAAAATGGTTACAAGATCTAGTCTATGTCCAATACAACCTTCGGCTTAGACGCAACCAATTGTTGAACAATAGACCTGATACATATCCCATTGTGTTGGAAGATCATCCAACAACAAATTGGGTAGTGGAGAGTCATCTAGCAGAGTTTGATTATGATGAGGATATTGATCTTGATTTGGATTTAGAGATGGAGGCATTGGTTGAACATAATTTTCAGTTAAATGTAGATCCACTAGTACCAGGCCCAGCCCCAAGTCCTCCAATTGCAGACACTTCCTCTACTCAACGACGACGCAAGCGCATAGCTCCTTTATCCCAGCATGCAACTATTGCCCCTGCTAGTGCTACTACTTCTACAGTTGCAGTTGAAGATCGTGATGAGGAGGAGCCATGGGTTTCCCCGTCTGACTCTAATTCAAAGTCTAAGCTAGATTATGTTGGCTTCTCTAGCAGTAGCCAGTAGTGACTAGTGATGTTTTGTTGTAGAGGTCATTTAGAGCCTCCTTGGTTATGTGTTTTTGTTCTGATCTCTATATATTACATGTATTGGACGGTGCACTGTGTGCCATTTTGATATAATGGATATATTCATGAGCCTACTTTGACCATATGTTGTCTTCTCTCTATATTCTAATGTTTTGTGTATGGAAACATGAATGAAATCTTTAAAATTATGTTTTTTTTTTATAAAAAAACTAAATATTTAATGTATTTTTTACAAAGACCAAGTCATTGAAATCAACTAGGCCGAGTCGGAGTCGACCCTCGACCAGTTCGGAGTCCGAGTCGGAGTTTTAAAACTATGATTTCTACATCACCTTGTTGCCTACCCCTGGTCAGCAAAATATGGGTTTTTAATTGTTGAGTTCGGAATCTCAACAGTGAGCATTTTTGCGTCTATGTTTCAGGTCTAGAACAAGACCCATCATCAGGACAAATCTTGTTGATTTGTCCTGATGATGGGTCTTGTTCTAGACTCGAAACGTAAACGCAAAAATGCTCACTGTGGAGATTCCGAACTCAACAACTAAAAACTCACACCACAGAAATCTGAAATCTATAAAAAATATGGGTTCTACAATACCAATTTTTTATGTCAACTTATATACATTCATTACAAGCAAGAGCACAATAATTTGAAAGAACAATACCTCAAGACACAATGCATTTGTTCATAACTAGGAAAAAAAAAGATGTATGATTGATTTCCTTAGTCAAAAATACTTATATTTGACATGCGATGATGGATTTTTAAGTAGTAGATCATCATTGTCAGCTAATCCCAAATCAAGGTATAGATGTAAGGATGGCCTGAGACTTTTTCCCACAAAGAGATTTTGCTAAGTTGCTAACAATCAAACAATATCCTTGTTGGGCATTTACCAAGACAAGGTCTCCTTGCTAGCCTACACACTATGACAATGGAAAGGCTAAATATAAACCTTGCTAGTCTACTCATTGAGACACAGAAAAAGTCAGATTTTCCACCATCCCAATTTGATTGCTAAAACAAACGAATGATAGACGCCCAATCAATTACTTTCTACAACCTTAAAACTTTCAGCATATTTGTAGTATTGTGTATATGCCCTCACTCGACAAAAACATCATTATGCATGCCATTCTTCAGCACTTATGTCCTTGATCAATAAATACATCATTGCGAATGATATTTTATAGAGTTTTTTCGCTTGCTTGACAGAACTCTTGGTGCATATACAATCATCTTGTTCAATTGTCCTAAGTTCCTAAATAGACTCCTCAAACATCTACTGAAGAAACACACGCAAGTGTGAGATATCACCATTATCATTTCCATTTTCAATGCAACATGAAGCCTCAAAATGAACCAATAATCATATGGGTCAAGTTCAACAAAAGAGCAAGTCGCCATGTACGATAGCGTGGATCCCCTTTTAACAATGCATACATTTGTCAACGATGGTTGTCCTTCACAAATCAACGTATGAGAGAGCAACGATAAACACAAAGCAACTTTCCTCATGAATATGACAACCATATAAGTAAAGATATTTCCATCTACGGAGAATTCCTCTGTATAATTCTCTCTAAATGGATAACAATTACAAATACATAGGAATAAACAAGGTCATGTTTATCATAAGAATCATTAGCATAATGATATCACTAACCAAAAATCCACATATAAAGAATGTTAAGAATAAACATATGTAAGATTACCAAGAATCCCAACAACACATAAGGGAATCGTGAATCATCATATTATAAGAAAACCGATAGCATCCACTCCTAAGAACGTTAGTAAGCTTTGCTCATAAGAATACAAAGAAGAGTTTCATATGATAGGCTGACTAAATTCAGTTCCTTGTGAACTCACAAGGCCAAAATAGTCTCAATGAGAAATGTGTTGTACACAATCTTGCAACATAGTGGTAAAAGAACAAAGATACATTAGCATTGTCTCCTGTTCTTATACAACCAAAGAAACACGCCAATATGCTCATGTTGACAAGTCATATAAGTGAATCAATGTGTATGTATGTATGTATATATATATCTATATGTTTGTGTATGTATGTATGTGTTCTCCTACCTCACTTTTTGGAAGAGGAAAGATGTGCACATATCTCACAAAGAGAAGAGTCATTAGCAAAAGTAGAAATTCCATTCCTTTTCCAAAGAGAGATACATTCATAGAAATAGTTTTCAATAAATGTCCAATACCAATAGAAGGACCTCACGATAGATCAAATATTGCATAGATATCGTATAACTCATAGGTAAGAACTTTGTAATTAGAGTACCCACAAAATATCTTGTAAGGATTGTGCTATCCTTTAATATTTCAATTGTGTGTGTGTGTGTGTGTGTGTGTGTGTGTGTGTGTGTGAGAGAGAGAGAGAGAGAAAGTGAGTGATGAGTGAATGTGTGTATGTGTGTGCAAGCCCCAAGGATTAGCTCAATTAGTTGAACCAATTTGCCCAAGGCATGTCGCAAGAAAAGAGGACATAGGTCAGGTTCAAATCAGGTTGAGTCCCTACAGGTTACTAGCAGCTATTGTGGTTGGTGGTAGAGTCGCTTACCATTCAGATATTCCAAGGAAGAGGAGGTGATTTCGCGGTTCGAGGATGGATGAGGCTCACCCTTCCAGAAGCTATTTACTCACTTTACTGATGTAAAACAAGTCTACCACTAATGTCAGTCATGTTTTATCTCTGTTTTATTGATCGGTTTTTATGTTGATAGTTAAAAGGCACAAAAAGACAAGTCTAATAGCTTTATAAGCATAAACAGAGGTTGTAAATGCTAAGAAGATGATTATGCCTCTTTCTCCTTAAAAACTTTCACAGAGTCTAGATATCCCATCACACTTTGTTGATAGCAAAATCAACTCATAAACAGCATATACATCATGCCATGTCATCTAAGGCCCTCGGAATCCAAGGATGAATATTCAAAATGAGTTGGCACTTGCTCAAATATGAACTTTTCTATATAAATGTAAGATGAAAAAGAAAAAAAAATGAAACGAGATAAAACGCATTCTAAGCTAGGATAGAGAATCACCACCTTCTTAAGCCAGCATGGAAAAGTTTATGGTAGCATCACAAATGTTGAAATGCATCCAGAATCAGGTGTGAATCCTTTGCAAGAATATCATGCTCCTAAAATCACACATCACGCTTCAATGTTTTATTGTGTGTTGCGCCATACATTTATGAGTCACTCGTTTTTCCATTTTGTTAACCTACTTGATTTTCGTTTTTTTGGTAGGTTATCATCATTTATTGGGGTACACTCATATAAGTTATGGGATGAGTAATCCCCCTTTGTAAAACAACCCATCTGACGTATAAGAAATCATTTCAATCTTCACTACTACTTTTTCCCTGATTGTTCACATGTTCACTCTTTACCATCCAAAGGGTGGGAAAAAAACATTCACTGATACTTCCATTAGCCCAACAAGAGGAGGAACCCAATCCCATCCCACATATAGTGCATCCCATTTGCAACTTGTATCATACTAATTCCTAATTTTGTGTGATGAGTTCTCACTTGAAACACCAATACAAATAAGCATCAATGCAATCAACTCCAGAAGCCAAACAAACCAACCTAGATCCATCTTAACACCGGATCTACCAAGCGCCGAAAGGGATCAAATTTCTTTTCACTCTAAAAGAGGTTTTAACCTCAAGAGATTTTATCCCTCTCAAGGCTTGGTAGATCTGGAGTTGAGATGGATCTAGGCTAGTTTAACCATTAATTATAATTATGATTATTAATTTGTTGGCTTAATTCCCCCCATTAAATAGGCTATATTCTACATGAATACCATGTCAATACCATAGATTCTCATAAACCTAGAATATCATGGGGTAATACCATGGGTTCTCATATCAAAAATAGCAGATAACTTGACCAAGTCAAGTTCACCTTAACTACCCCACAAAAATAAAGAAAAATAATAATAATAACATAGAATTTTTGTTTATATTATTTTAGTTTGAAGTTATTTTTATTTCAGCATAGGGTTATTTCTAATTTTACTTTTATTATTTTTGTTTGCAGGACAAGACAAGACAGGACATTACAACATCTCTTCCATATCGAGCTGGAAAGCATGTCTCAGCACAATAAAAATAGAAAAATTGTGAATAATGACTTAAAAGGTTGTTGAAAGCAAGGCATTGGTTTCACTCCCACCCAAGTTCAAGTCTTCTCCAATGAAACTCTCATGCATGTGCTCATGCTTGTGTATGTGGCAATGCTTGATAAATGTGTATGGCACTACATATAAGTCCTAGGTGTCTTTGGTGAAATCGATAACCCCAATCACAACCTCTTCGGCAAAGGGACGCACACTATAACAGGTGATATGTTTCTACCACATCATACATCTCACATCAAATAGTTGTCATTTTCTCATGTTAAATAGAAGCATTCCAATAGAAAAATAATAATAAATGGAGTATTTTCTTGCTCAAAGCTGAAATATCTTTGAAACCCAAAAAAGTATGGATGTTATCAAAGTTACATTTATCATCTTGGAAAATTTATTGTCGAGGATCTAGAATATGACTTATCGACAATGCTAGGGAAAATATTGGAAAATATCCCTGTGAACTTCAGCCTTAGGTATGCTCTGAATTATTAATTTATAGCAGCAAACAGCTGACAATATTTCATCTCACAACCCAACACACCAAGCAGCCTAATAGAAAAGACACCAAACATATGGCAACAAGTCCTAGCCCATAGGGCATACTTTTCCGAGAATAAAGCAAATCTGAGATCACTTTAATTACTGCAGATTTACAGCAATAAATTTAGTATATTATTTTCAAGATATGTGTTAAATCACTGACATTTTCAGATCTATAGAATGTCATATCAGCATGAACATCAAGTGTTGGAAATTATCTATTCAAGAAAACAATGCAAGTTGAAAATCAAATCCACAATTACACATGTATTGGATAGTTCAAAATTCATAAATATATGATAGAAATGAAATACATGTACATGCAACTTATCACAAGCTGGTACAATTCTTCAAGCTCTCCAAACCCCTAGCTAGGAAAAATGAAGAAAACATTTGCCACCACCAAAGATCCACAACAAGCTAGCATCAACACCAACAAGTCCTTGGCTTCCACAACAAGCTTGTATCATACAAGCTCTCCACTCTAGCATGTTTCTCTTAGGGTTTGAAAACCCTAGTCATGTTGCGTCACACAAGTAAATGGCAAGACAACTCTAGTGCTATACACTAAATCTACAAGTCCATCCTAGGGTCTATGTCCTCAAACCCTAGGTCTTAAATTCTTATATCAACACAAGCACCAAGACCTCCATGGAACATCAAGAATACAAAAACCGAGTCTTCTTCCAAGCAAAAACTCACAACAAACTCAAGACTCATCAAGCTTATCTCTCCATGATCTTTCCCTATCCTAACATCCTAAGAGAACAAGACTCGAAAATCATGCAAGGCATTAGCTCCACTCTACATGTCTTCTACTAGGGTAGAAACTCTAGTGCTACAACTAGAGCCACATGAGCCATCATCGCCTCCAAACCCTAGCATCTCACAAAAGCAATCTCCTCAAGAACATTCAACACCTCTCTCTCTCTCTCTCGAGGCATTTCCTCATGAACACCCTCCAAGCATGATCCCCCTCGAACGCCCATCCTTTAAGATGGTGTGTCCTCCAAATTGTTAGACCAATCCTCCTTCCTCCACAATGGCCCATTTTCCAATGCCCTCACACAAGGCAGTCCTCCAATAATTATGTATTGCATGCCCTCTAATGTGCCCAAAGCTACTCTCATGTGTGTTAATGTGGTCACAAGGCTCTAATGCGCCTCCTCAACATATGTGTCCAAGTCTATCACATGCCCTCTAATGTGCCCAAAGCTACTCTCATGTGTGGTAATATGGTCACAAGGCTCCAATGCTCCTCAACATACATGTCCAAGTCTATCACCAACCTCCATGAAGCATTATCCTCGACCCAAGTGTCCTCAATTGTCTAACCTCCACGGTATATATCAAATGGTCCCAATATCATAGGGCTAAGTGCCTTCCCCCAAATGACCACCACTCCTCCTAGGTAGGTACCTCCCTCCATCAAGAAATTGTTCCCCCAATATGTGCACACAATGAG
This sequence comes from Pinus albicaulis, assembly GCA_034641835.2. Classification (NCBI taxonomy): domain Eukaryota; kingdom Viridiplantae; phylum Streptophyta; class Pinopsida; order Pinales; family Pinaceae; genus Pinus; species Pinus albicaulis. The sequence continues at coordinate 126,489 of JAXQQM020074463.1, forward strand.
TTAGTCGATGTTAATCAGATTAACAACCTCCTCGATAAGGACACCACACCAATACTTTAACCAAAGTCAAGCATCCACCCAAACTAAGTTATCCATATGTCCATGAAGCATCACCAAGGGGCTAGGAGACATAGTCTCCCATAGCAAGGTAAAAACACTTTTGGAGTAACCTCAGAAGCTACCACTCTCTCTTTACAAGAAAAATGTTTTCTAGTACACCTCTCAAATTCCTTTGAAACTTCAACCTGTAAATCCAATGCCTCCAAAACCTTAAAAGAATCCTCCTCCATCATGATAAGCATCACACCTACTTCGCAAGAGTCACACACACAAGTATAGGTTCATGCACCTCAACATCCAAGTAATCACTACTCATAAAGTTATGTCTCTTTCGAAGCAATCTACAACTCAACCTCCAAATGGTGAACATGGAAGGAGAATACAACAAGGGTACTAGATTTTATCATGTATGAGGGTTTGGAACTGGCATTTAATCAAGACCACCAAGCCCTCTATGTACCCTGATGTTGGTGGTGCCATTGGCTATTCAACTACTATATCATGACCCTAGCGAAAATATACCCTTCACTCAATCAAAATCATTGATTAAGCAAGTTGAGATTTTTTTATCTTAGCCCTAAGGGTTAGCTCAATTGGTCGAGCTCTTGTTGTTAAAGCACCTCTCTAATGGGAGGTCACAGGGTCAATTCTCCTTGATGCCCTTGGGCTTAGGCTCTACTAATAAGACAGTGGGAAGTGATCCCTTCAAGAGCAATGATTTTGTTAATATGTAGTTATTTTTTGTCAAATGGGTTTTTTTGGACTCTCAAGGCCACCATTTTGAACCTTTCTGTTGGCGTATTTTGGTTCAAAGACGAATTGCTATTAGTGTTATGTAGTTATATGCAACCTCATTGCTATATACATCAGAAGCATTGCATATTTGGGTATAATGGTTTTGATTCATATGGATGTCCATAAATATATGTTTTTTTTTTTTAATTTGAATATTTTATGTATTTTTTGGTCAATCAATTTTGTGGTCCGATTTTATCAAATTTAGGTTTTTGGGGTCAATCAATCTGTAGTCAACTCTTTCTCCTTGAGAGAATCCAACAACACTATTATTTGTACTCACCACTACTCTCATCAATTGCAAGCTTGGAATCAATTACTAATTCCACCACTAAAGATTTTGAACCCATCTCCATGTAAGGTCTTCCAAACCCTTCTTCAATGATCATATGAAGAATAAAACATGAACAATTAACTCTTTGAGATCAAGTACAAAATATAAATACACAAGCCCATTGATAGTTTAGCCTCACACTAACAATCACATCCATGATTAATCCCTCCATATATGTACAAGAACAATCAATACTATCCTCAAGGGGTAATGCTAGAAGCTCACTCCATGTGTAACAATCATTGAAACTGGGACACCATTCCATCCAATTTTATGGTCTAATTTTTTCTAGTTAAGGTTTTTGAGGTCAATCGATCCAACTCTGATAACTATGTAGTCAACTCCCTCTACTTCAGAGAATCCAAAAACCCTGTAGATGGTACTTGTTGACCACTGGAGTGGCACTTGATGATAATGAGAAGACTCC